>SNQJ01S0159239.1:36121-47697 GCA_010110895.2 Picea sitchensis | reverse complement strand
GGGCTCTTATTAGATGATTCAGCCAGCCCATTTCCCTGAGGGTAATAAGCATTGGAATGGCCAAGGACGATACTATACTTTTGGCAGAAGTCAATCATAGCCATGGACTTGAAAGCCTGAGCGTTGTCGGTAACAATCTTTCGGGGACACTTGAATCTAGACAAGATGTTATCTTCCAAAAAATCAATCACCACCGAGTCTGTTGCCCTTTTGGTTGGAATTGCTTCCACCCACTTGGTAAAATAATCTGTGGCCGTTAAGATCCACTTATGCTGAGCACTGGAATGAGGATTAATTTCTCCTATGAAGTCTAACCCCCATTGTTGAAATGGGGCTTTGGTTTTGACTGGAACGAGTGGTAGTGCAGGGAGTTTCTGCTTACCAACAAATATTTGACATGACTAACGGGCACGTACTTTAGCATTAACATCCGAAAATAGTTTCGGCCAATAGTATCCGGCCCTCAAGATCTTATAGGCCGTGGCTCTCCATGCATGGTGCCCTCCACAGATTCCTTCATGAAATTCTTCTATAATTCACGGATTTTCTGACTCAACCAGACAAACCAGTAAAAACTCGAGTGGATCCTTCCAGAATAGTTGATTTTCGGAGATGCAATATTTTATAGAATGAAGTTTTAAAGTTCTGTATTTGGCTGGTGTTAGCCCATCTGGGCATCTTAGGTTAAGCAAGTAGAAGACTATATCTTTATACCAGCTTGACGATATGAATTTTTCATCAACCTTGCTTGGATATGTCTGGTCATCCGGCTCTTGCAAACGTATATCTCCATCTTCCACTTGTAGGCAATTGATATCGAGAGCTTTAAGGTTTGACTCAGCCAAGAGTTTGGCCAAACCTTTTCCCTTTACCAATTTAGTTGGTTTGATTTCTAGATCAAATTATTGTATTTTAGCGAGCCAACACCCTCGTTTTCCATCGCTGTCTGGCTGTACCAATATATCCTTCACAGTACTGGTTGGTACATACGCGATACTTTTCGAATGTAGAACGTAAGTTCTGAATGCCTTTAGCGCTTTCACCATTGCGTACGCCTGTTTTTCCATTATGTCATATTTTAGTTCGGTGTCTCTCAGGCTCTTGCTAAAAAACACGATCGGGCGCTCAAAACCTTCATCATCTTTTTGCAGTAACACTGCGGCGATAGTATGTTGAGAAGCAAATGAGAAGATGAGGAAATCTTTCAAGTAATCTGTGCTTGTTAACACAGGTGCCTCGCTGATAACTTTCTTAATATGTTCGAACGATGATTTAGCCTCAGCGGTCCAATTTACTCTGCTATCTTTCTTCAGCATTCCCATGATTAATTTAACAATCTCAGCGAAATTTGGTATGAACCTTCGTAAAAATTTTATTGTACCCAAGAAAGCTTGAATTTCTTTAACGTTTCTAGGAATCTTGATAGTTTGTATCGCTTCAACTCTCTTAGGATCAATCTTGATTCCATCTTTAAATACGATATGTCCTAGAAGCTTACCTTCCTGCATGGTGAAATGTGATTTCTTTGGGTTCAAAGATAGACCATACCTGCGACATTTTTCAAAAGTCTGTTTTAAATGGATCAAATGTTCTTCATCGGTTTTGGAAAAAACCGTTAAATCGTCGAGGTAGATTACTATGAACTTATCTCTTTCTCCAACGAAAGCGATATCCATGGCACGCTGGAAGGTAGCCCCTGCATTCATTAACCCAAAAGGCATTTTATCATACATGAATGTACCCCATGGCGTGGTGAAAGCGGATTTTTCTCTATCTTGCTCATTCATGGCGATTTGGTTGTACCCAGAAAATCCATCTATCATAGACATCCGATTTTCCCCAACTACCTTTTCTAGGACATGGTCCATTTTAGGAAGTGGATAATTATCTTTAATAGAGGACTTGTTCAAGTTCCGGAAATCTACACACAGTCTGATTTCTCCGTTCTTTTTTCTGACAGGGACCAAATTTGCTATCCAGTCAGAGTATCTTAGAGGTACGATTATTTTCGCGTCTAAAAGCTTCTTAACTTCCTTTTCAATAACAGGCAACAAAATGGGATTAAACTGCCTGAGTTTCTGCCTAAAAGGCTTGACTCCGGGCTTTAAAGGTATCTTGTGCTCAATTATAGAAGTATCGTATGTTCGAAGCTCATCATAGGACCAGGCGAAAACATCTTTATACTGTCTAAGTAAATCTCTATACTGATCTTTTACCCTAGGAGGGAGAAATTTAGATATCTTTACCACCCTGGAATCTTTCTCAGTTCCTATGTTGCAATCCTCCACTTCTTCTAGTTGGGGCTGCAAAGTAGACTTCACAGGTATGTCGTTCTGATCGAAAAGTCTTTCCAAAGGAATTAAACCTTTCGGGATTTGGTTATTTTTGAGGACCAACATGCGGTGATCCGATATTTTTTCTCGGAAGGTTTCAGGATCTTCGTCTTCTTGCATAATCCATCTCGGGTCATTTTGGTTTTCTTGGTCTGGATGGGTTTCGGAGAACTCACCTATTGCTATAATAAATTTCCGAATTTTTTCGTCATCTTCAAAGACCTGCCAGTGTTGGACATTGTCTGGTATAGAGGGTTTATATCTGATTTCAATATGGTATTTCAGTTTAACATTTGTGGGAGGGGAAAAGGTTGAGGCTGCCTTAGCCAATGCATCGGCATGCAGATTCTCAGTGCGAGGAATAAAATGAACTTTTATAGATGAGAAAAAATTCTCCATTAGATCCCAAGCGCAATTTCTGTACGTTCTTAATCTGGGATGTTTGGCTAGGTATTGTCGGTTTACTTGTTTCACTATTAATTCAGCGTCACCGTAAACCTCCAAGTTTTTTATGCTTAACTTCTTGGCAGCCTCTAAACCTAAGATCAATGCTTCATACTCGCATACATTGTTGGTATAATCTATGTCCCATTGTAAGCGATATGATAAAGGAACGGTAAACTTACCTTCAGGTGCTATTAAAAGTATGCCAGCACCAACTCCCTCAGAAGATGAAGCGCCATCGAAGTACATTTTCCAGATACCATTTTTGTATAGTTCTTCAATCAAGGGACTAAGATTTTCTTGCTTCACATCTAGTTCTTCTGGACATCCATCTAAACCATCATTAAACGAAAATATGCAATTCCCTAGATCCTGGTCAACAACATAAATGGGAAAATTATTTGGGTTTTGAGGATCACTGACAGTAAACGCTAATCTTGTTTCTCGGTACAAACGGGTAAACTGGCCACCAAAAATTGGGATTGTGGCATATGACATGTCCAACTGTAGAGAACCTCCCAACTTGGCTCCCCATGATCTGGATAGCAACATACCATATTTGGGGGGAATATCTACAATAACCACATCCATTAGGATACTCTTGACCGGGACCTGAGCCAGGGTAACTACCAGATCTTTTATCATTCCCATACATTTAACCTTTCTTGAGTCAAAAGAGTATAGGTCTCCATATGGTCTAGTGATCTAGAGCCCCAACCTCTCCATTATAGTTTTGGGCATAACATTATGCGAAGCCCCGGAGTCTAACATACAATTATGCAATAACTGGTCATGTACATTCAGGGTGATATAGAAAGGAGCGACGTTGTCTTTGGGTCCCTCAAAATGAGTACCAAAGGTGATGTTAGGTCTGTCATCTTCAAGGTTGATAACATCGGAGTGACTTTCTGGCTCACAAACACCCATCACTTTGGCAATTTGTTTCCGATAAGCGGGGTTTTTTGCCAATTCTACCAACGGAATTGGTATCTTAATTTTATTTAATTCATTTTCAAAATTATAAGATGAATTAACCTTGTCCGTTTCTTTGGTTAAGACCTCCGGGCTTTTTTCTTCCGACTTGTTTGTCTGGATTGATTTATCACTCGTGACCTTAGTCGCAGATGTAACTTTATTTCTCGGTTCTGTTTCCTTTGTTTGGGTCTCAGCCTTTTTCACCTGAGACTGTTGAGTTTTTGTTACCTTGTCTTTATCGTTGGGTAATGGTAACAATGTCTCTTCCAAAGGGGGTTCATAAGATTGACCCCTTGGTAGGATTTTCTTAGGTTGGTCCGTTGAGGTAGGCTTATTTTTTGATCTCAGATTGTTTCTGGGTTGAAAATCAGCCGCTATCATTTCCGTGTCTGGTTGAGATGCGCAGAGGTCAGTATGATCACATTCTTCTTCTTCATTAGACGGTTCAGGAGTATTTAAATATTTCTCATAGTCTTCCCTAGTTAGAAATGGATGCGAACACTCATCACCGAAACATGCAACTTCATCTTCTGAATCTCCGAAATCTTGGAGGTCACTTGTTCCTATAAAATTTTCATTTTTTAGTGGAGCTTGTATTTTTTGATCTTCATTTTTTATTTGCCTCTGTTGATTTTGGGGATTTGGGTTTCTCCTGAAGTCCCTTTTGTTAGAAGAATCAGCTTTGGCCTGATCCAACTCCATCCTGGAGATTTTTTTAGATAGATCTTTAATTATTCGGGCCATATCATCCACTCTGTCATCAGTGTATCTATTTGACCTGGAAGGACCTGCTGGTTCCCTATAGCATCTATTATCACGGTTGGCTGTTTCTACTTTAGCCTTCAACTTACCTGAAGCCATCATATTAGATTCTATTTCGATGGCATCGTCTTGCATTGTCTTTAGGGTGGCTCCTCTTCTTTCTCGCAAGAGAAATGCAAAATCGGGTTCGAAATCTCCTGCAAAGGTTACTTTGGCCGAAGGCTCAGAAGGTTTAACAACGACTGGAATTTTATTATATATTTTGTTAAATCTCAAAATAAATTCCATTACCGTTTCTGAGTTTTTCTTCCTTAGGGACCTGAACTCGGTAAGGTAGTATAAGTGATCCTTTCGCTCTCCCCATTGTCTGAGGAAAGCATCTTCTAAAGCGTTATATGCTTGAATAGAAGCTGCAGGAAGACTCCGAAACCAAGTTCGGACCTGTCCTTCGAAAGTTTGGACAAGTAGTCTCGAATAGACATCTTCGTGCTCGATACCAGATATGTCTGCAAATTGGTCAAAGAAGTTTATATGCTCGGCTGCAGTTAGGTCTCCCTCCCCAGTGAACTTAGGAAGATTTTTTATGTAGTTGTCGGGTAAATCATGAAGGTGAGCAGGTAAAACTAGGGGAGCATATCTTGCAGCAACTTTCGCAAATACTTCGGGAGGGGGGACATTCGGTCCTCCACCTCCTCCTCTGACGCCTGCCATCGACTTGGGAGTAGGAAATGGGGGTGTAACACACACCTTTGAATCAGGTGAAACTGGGAGGTTCTGCCGAGGAAAGGTTGGTGTGTCAAAAGACGACGATCTTTCCAAAGGGCCTTTACCCTTGTTTATAGATTGGAAAGTCTGATGTGGCTCACTCCTAAATTCAGAGAAGTTTGCTTCTGGATATTTGGTATCAGACAGAGGGCTACCGGAAGAAGGAGGTTCTGAAGCGGATTTAGTCTTTAGAAGTGGATTTTTGGGTTTATTAACCAAAGCGGTTGTCTCAAGTGAGCCTCTTGCTCTTAAAATTTTTTCAGGATTATTAACAAGTGTAATCAGCTTGCTATCCGGGTTCTGTCTGGTATGCCTTCTACCAGACGCCAGTTTGTGTTTCAGTGGAGTCGCCAAGTGAAATATTTAAACAAGCCTTAAAACGGTGTGCGCTCTATGTTCACTATCAAAGAGCAACACTATCGACGAAATTGTTTGTCGTTTTCCCAGGGAAAAGATTTCGTAACTTCGCTCCCCGGCAACGGCGCCAGAAAGATGTTGTTCCTGAGTCTGTACTAAGGATTGGAGTACAGTGTCAAGGCATCCGAAGGTATGTTAAAGATGTATACAAGAATAAAGTCACTTTCGGTGCGGGAAACTAAGGCAGATTTCTACGTTCCCTACGTCTAGCTTCCAACTGCTCTTGAGCAGTTATATCTTGTTCAATGGCTGCCCATGAATGTTCAAGTTCTTCCCGGGTGTTAGCAGTTATGAGTATTGTATCGAAAAGATTTAATGCGATATGATTTTGATTAGAGAGTCCAGGTTGAATATTCGGTTGATTAGCTACAGGGACAGTCATTGAGAAAACATCACAGTAAGAAATGATTTAACGAGAGGTTTTGACGCTGTTCAATTTGGTTGAAGTGAAGGGAAACTTGTGCACGAAGAATGAAATAAAAAACATAAACTGAAGGCCTTTTCTCGTAACTGTGTTATTTTTAATAAAAGATGCGGCGTGAGAGAAAAACGTTTAACAGTGGATAATGTAAGGTTCTAGTCGATAGAAAACTCGCACATACATAAAAGAAGAAACTAACACAGACATAATTGATATAGTGTACATAAATATATGATCCTGTAAATGTGAATTGGTCTTGCATCGACTAATAGCTGGTGCAGAGGAAAGACAAGAAACACTTACGGAATGATGAAATCGTTTCACTACAGTAGTGGTTGTACTAAATTATAGTGATACACATCAATTATGTAGAGCAAAATGAAAAGAAACAAAGAACATGAAAGAAACAAAAAAACATAACAGACAAACTTGTAACACAGTCGTGACGGAATTAGGAATCTTCAACTTTGCTTTGTATTAACTTCTTGAATGCAGAAAATCTATTACAATCACTCTCCAAAAAGGTCCAGCCCTTTGTTCTTCTTTCTCTGTTCTATTTATACAAAAAGGTGTCAGGTGCTTCCTTTACATGATTCGGTGCATATGATACACTTGTCCGTAAAATTGGATACGAGCTGTGGCGGTTCCATTTGGCAGCTGTTAGGAGCGAAACCACTCCATCTCTTCAACTCTGTTTTCAAGATGCACTAGGTGCTGGTCTCTGCATAGACTCAGTGCATATCCTACATTTGTCCAGGAATTGGGATATGAGTTGTGACGGCTCTGCCTGACAACTGGATTCGGCAGAATAGCAGTCTCGGGCTATTTGCGGAAGTTTATTTCCCATATATGCATCAACAATATTAAGGGTGCCAAGTTGTGTGCTGGGTTGAATTAGATGCTCATCAATTTGAGCCATCCCTGCCTTGTCCATCTTAGAGATTTCCATCAAATTTCTTTCATTTTTCTCTTCCATGTCGAGGGAGATCCGCTCCATATTTATTTGCCTCAGTGTCTCTGTGTCTCCTCCACACTCCATCCCTAATAGTTCAGCATTTATGATTTTGAAGGTTTCTTCAAGTGAATTCGTCACTTTTTGTGCCTGCTCCTTGCTCAAAGCAATATCATGCTCCCAGTTTTTCAATAAAATATTACCCCTTGTCTGTTCGGCAATGGAGAGCCTGGGGGTTTCTGTTGAAAACCTGTTATTGGTAGCTATCACTGCTTCCTGGAAGACGACCCAAGCAGCTTCTGCGTTTCTCTCCTTGACAATCAGATTCTCAGAAATCTGATTCATTAATAAGAAATCTTTTCGAAAGTCCCCGATCTTGTTTAGTAGGCTCTGTTGAGCAGAAGAGACCCTTCTCCGAATGTCGATTGCTCGGGATTTAATAATCTCGACGTCAATCACCTTGCTTCCTGCGACCTCTAACTGAGCCTATAATTGTGTGATCGTATCCCTCTGGTGACCGGACTGAACCCGACCATCTCGGATTACCAAATTTTCCTGTTCTAGCTTGGTCTTGAGGACCTCAATCTCTTTCCTATCAGCCAATTGGGCCAGCTCAATTGCCCCACTCACTTGACTCTTAGCATCTTCCGAAGCCGAAGATATTCGGGCTTCAAGAGTCTTGATCAGTCGATTCTTTGCTTTGAGCTGATTTTTTAATGCCGCGACTGAGAATTGATTTGCCGTTGCGTACGCTCCCAACGTTCCTGCAATCTCTGTGGCAAATTCATCTTTCCTTTTGTTCTTCCCATCGGTTATCACTTTGTACTTTTTGACAGTGGAATCTCCCTCTTGATGAAATTCCTACTTAACTACAGCTTTTCTTTTTATGTCAAAAAAGAATTCGTTAGGAGGGAGTTCCTCTGCCCTTATAGGTCTCAGCTCTTTGCCAAAAATCCATCCTTCCTGTATGTTTCCTTGCGTCAAATGCAAGGGTGTGACAGAGGTGATGGTCTGCCCAATCTGCTTCCCAGCCTTCCCCAGTGTGCTGAGTGGATATTGCTCTTTCGGGGGATCAGAGGTCTTCGTCCCTGCCTCCGGATTCTGAGTTTCCGGTAGGTTTGTGTCTTTTATTTCCACCTCTGGATTATGCTCCTTAGGAGGATCAGCAACCTCTTTTTCTGTTTCGGGATTCTCCTCCCGCTCAGGACTCTTCTCTGGTTTATGACTTTTCTCTTTGTCTGGATTCTTCTCCGGCTCAAGACTCTCCTCCCGCTTCCCTTCTTGATGCTTTTTGGGGTTAGATGTTTGCCCCTCAGAACTCTCGGCCTCTTTTTCTTTATTTTTGGCAAGTGCCAAAACTCCCAGCACCACGGGGAGACATCGTTTCCTGTTCGCCTGAAATTTTAAGACAGAGTCCTTGTCTTCAGCCGTTAGGGATTTGATTCGGAATTCTACTTCCGGATAGGATCTGGCCCCTTGGAAAACATCATCCGAGGGTGAGGATTCGTGTTCGAACCTCCTTAACCCACAATTTCCTAAATGAGTACTTACGATCCTCTGAGGATCATGCCTTTTATATTCAATATAGGCCAAATTTAAGCCTTCTAAGGCTGCAGCCTCAGCCTTAGCATGTCCAAAATATAGCAAGGAATAGGAATTAAGCCGGATAGGGAAAGATGGCCATACCTTCTTTGCTGATGCTATTAATTCTTTGCTCACGCCGCCGATCACTGTTTGTCGAGCAATCTCGCGACATGCCAGTTTGTCGGGGATAAATTGTGGGAGCGCCAGAGGAGGAACAACAGCTCCGAATACTCTCAAATAGGAGAATTCTTCTTCCACATACCAGTCTGTGATATGGCTCAGATTCGCAGCAATGCTATCTGAGATGCGGGGTGGTAGAAGACCAAAAATGGTGACGTGCAGGGGCACCATCACCCAATTAAAAATATCATAAATAAACTCATTTGCATTATTTTCCCACAGTTTATCGTGGTACTCATGCACAGTTTTTTCTTCGGATGGACTCCAAGCCCAATTCATTAAAGGAAAAGGTGTCATGGAGCATATTGCGTCCATGATATATGCGGACATGAAAAATCCGGATGGTCTCCCTGCTTCCTTCTTCTCTCGGTACTCGGTAATTCTGTTGAATAAACTATCAGAGAGCATTTTTGCCCAATTGAATGTGGAACCTTCTGCTACCCGAAAGATGAGAGGTACCCACTGGACTTGAAAATGCGCGGTATCCTCCCATTCGAAAAGCCGACAAGTCATCATCGCCACATACATGTAGTTTGGCTCTAATGAAGAAATAAAATACACACCTTTGTCGTTCACTCTGAATGTCGCGGAACGCGACACCCAGTCTTTTATCAAGCCTGGCAAGGTTTTATCAAATTCTTCGCATTCCTTCTTTTTGAATTCCTCCAGGAATTCTTTGCCATATGTATATTCAAAGGTTGCGGGGAGTTTATACATGGCTCGGATATGTTCTGGTATGAAAGTACCGACCATGTTTCCTCGGTCATTTAGGATTGTTCTGGTGATTAAGTCGACGTGATCCAATGCCCATCGGATCATATTGTAGTATGGGAGCAACCGAGGTCTGGTCGCAACCAGGTGCATCCCCGACTGAACAATGGTCTCGAACCTAGTGTTCATGTCGTCTTTCACAATATCATAGTTATAGTGATTAGAGTCTGAACAGTTTACTAACTCAGATTGCAGGACATCTGAAATAGACGACCAGGTGGATACTGAGCCGCTCGACCGAGGCGAAGTATCTGAGACGTTGTCCGGACCCTGTGCTGCGATTTCGACATTTGCTTTAGCTGCTCTTCTCGGCGGCATAGCTGAAGCTTTCCTTTTTGTTCTTCTACAGTAGACCTGTGTATACATGTGGGGATAAGTTTCCTTGGAGAAAAGTGAGTTCTATGCGCTAAGAGAAATGTTTATAGCACAGAACGAAACTTTCGTATATATTTGAAAAATAATGTACCCTATGAAACAAGTCTGTCAAATCACGAATTAAAACCAAATTAAATGTATAAATTCGATTTTATTTGTTCGTGGATTTACCCTAAATCCTCATTAATGCCATCAATGTTTGGCGGCTTTGACAGGCCATCGGGTCATGAAGAGTAAGTAAATTCCTTGTGAAGTGTGCCAATCTTGATGCGCGGGACGCACCTCATTTAAAAATTATTTTTCTAAAATTTCAAATCTTAATGACATATAGATTTCCTCGCTTTTCATCATCTCGTGAATTTCCCTTTAACGTTTTGACTTTACAACTCGCGAGACTGCGAGTTCCGATATTAGCATTAATTAACAATAATCTTGATGTGGCGGATCCTTAATGATATGATTAACTTAATCCCCAGATCGTGACTCGGGAGCTTGAAGGCAAAATTTTAGGAGAATGATACGCCGAGTCGCAATATTGCGATGCGGTGATAATTAAGGCTCAATATAATTATGTCGCGACTTCGTACATCGGAGTTTTGGACATCTTAACTTTATGAAAGAAAACGCCGAGCGGCGATGTGCCGAGAACCAAGTTTAACTATGGTTAGTTTTTTACCCTTGGTTCTTGACTAAGGTTATCAAAAAATTATCGCGTTCTCGGCTCTCGGGGTTGAGAAAACAAAAATTTAAGGTCGAGAAATGCCGAGGCGCAAAACTCCGATGATGTCTAATTAAGGGTTAAAGGTTTTATACTATTCTTGCCTTGGACGAAAATTAGAACTGAGTTCGCATTCTCGCGACTCGGGACTTGTGAATTCAAGAAATAAGGTGTCCGACTTGCGAGATCGTGAAACTTAAAAAATCCTAAGGACAAACATACTTTCAACAAAATGGACCCCTTGTAAGTGACAAAGCATTACTATTCAGGCAACAAAATTTTTCAGAGTTTTATGAATTCGGAAGGAAAAGAAAAACAACTTTAGATCTCAAGTATCAAAATATTCAAAATTTGCGCAAGGCGAAAAAACAGGGGCGGCTCCAACATAGGCTCCAACTAGGGATCCCGCTTCCCTGTGAGGCGGGAAGAATAGTAGACCAGGTGCCAAAATTGGGTAAATGGAGTCATAGGCTAAAATCAAGAGAGAAATCAGAGGAAAAAGATAGAAAGGGTAAAAACTTTCTCTTGGTAACCCAGAAACTTTTTGAACTCAGATACTCTTTCCAAACATGGCTGAAGTCGCCTTCGCAATTTTCCCTTTCTCACTACTAAGTTTGGGGAACACTTCAAGACAGTCGTAACGGTCCAAGGATATTCAATAGGTCTCATGATTCTTAGCTTGCATAAAAAAGAATGATATTATATAATCTAAAATAGGAAAGTCCCTTCTGAATTTGGGGAAATGATCAGGTTTTCAGAAAGCGTTGATTACCAGAGTTAATTGATTATTTACGTATAATAGCCTTATAGATCTCTCAGACATTGCTTCACTACCAGCGAGCCTGTTCAGTACCCCGGTGAAGTTGTCTGACCCCTTTT
>SNQJ01S0159239.1:14297-34604 GCA_010110895.2 Picea sitchensis | reverse complement strand
ATCCCTCTTAGTACTGATATTGTATTTTTTTTTTAAATACCTACAAGAAGGTCGCTATTGTGACATCTTGGAGTGTCGCTCCCATAGCAACCACGTCGGAGATGATACCTCTTAACGTCGCTCTTCCCATGTTCTAGATGTCTCTCTTGACACCTTCAAGATGTCGGTCTTGCCACGTTCAAGATGTCTCTATTGCCACGTCTAAGACATATCTCTTGCCACGTTCCTGACGTCTCTCTTCCCACGTTCTAGACGTCTCTCTTGCCACCTTCAAGACGTTGGTCTTGCCACGTTTCAGACGTCTCTCTTGCCACATTCAAGACGTCGGTCTTGCCACATTTAAGACGTCGGTCTTGCCACGTTCCAGATGTCTCTATTGTCACGTTTCAGACGTATCTCTTGCCACATTCAAGACTTTGGTCTTGCCACGTTTAAGACATCGGTCTTGCCATTTTCTAGATATCTCTATTGCCACGTTTTAGACGTCTCTCTTGCCACGTTCAAGATGTCGGTCTTGCCACGTTCAAGACGTCGCAATAATGACGAAATCTATGTCATCAGAAAAGAGACATCATGTGAAATAACGTTTGTCGAGGTCTGTTGTTTGTCTTTCTCCCAACAATATAAAGTGGCAATTGCGTCGAATGAGCCGTCGTAATTTGACCCAAATGTACTAGTGGAAAGAAAGGAAGGCATGGTGGGCAAGGGGAGATCTGCGAAGAGTGTGGAGACGAGAGACTAAGCTCTTGGGTTCGAGAGATAACTATGAAAAGAGTGTGTTCTGATTGCAGGAAATAGAGAATGACTCGGGAGAAGGAGAGTAACCTTTGTCCCTATCTATGACTGAGTCGGTAGAAGGAGTGTAACCTTCGTCCCTATCTATTTTTGTGCCAAGAGAAAGAGAGTAACCTTCGTCCCTAACTTTCATTGAGTCGAAAGAAAAGATTCAATCTCAAAGCATCGTGGTCTAGCTCGGGGGTGGCCAATGGTAAATCTGTTAGGAGTGACTAAGCCTATGGTTGAGTGGAAATGGGCATCCCTTCCAACAGTCGCATCACGTTATCTAGTTCTGATAAGTTTTTTCATACTCTATGTGTTGAATTGGGAATTAATGGTTGCATGCATGTATTTACATATATGTAAATGGTTTCTGCATTGAAATGGTTAATTTATGTGTATACATTGGCTTCCTTGAGAAATTATACTTATGTTTTTCTAGTATTCTCCAGTTTAACTCTCGAAGGTATTCTCCCCAGGGAGCTACCTCACAGCTCCGGAGTCAGAGAAAGCATCTTGGCACTTCTACCGTCTCGGTAACCTCATGAGTTTACCCCACTATGTTTCATAATTTAAGGTTATGTGTATTAGGAAGCCTCTTCCTTCAAACCAGTAGCCCAAGAGACCTTGAACTCGCGCATACGGCCTTAACCAAAACCCGGCTAAGAGTAGAGCTCATAGCCCAAGAGTCCTCTAAAGGTCCATGTGACATGGGTCTAGGAACCTTGCGCTAGTCCCAAAAGGAGCTAGCTCATAACGGTTTTAGAGTTCGGGAATTTGACGCCCTGGGATGTCAAAATTCACAATTCTCAAGGTTACCCGAACTCCCTGAGTAACAAGAGCCGTATATGAATCAAGAACCTGACAGAGGAGATGAATGTGAGTCATTCATTGCGAGGAAAACCTATCTTAGTCGTCAGATCGACTCAAAGACCCACTGGAGTTAACAAACCAAATGCCAACCGCTCGATTAGATCAATGGTTGGGAATCATTGCGGAGCGCGAAGGTGAAATTAGCAGACATGCTAGTTCATGGCCCACAATCAACCAACGTCGTTGATCTTGTTGAGGTGGAAGATCAACAACCATGATCAGAGAGAGTCGAGAGAGCACTACCCAAATTGTGGACATTGGGCCCCGCAATCACTATGAACCGTCGATTCGTGAAAAAAGATCAATGGTGGGGAATCATTACGGAGCGCAAAGGTGAAATTAGCAGACGTGCTAGTTCACAGCCTGTAGTCAACCAATGTCATTGATCTCGTCGGGGTGGAGGATCAATGACCACAATTAGAGTGATTCGGGTGAGCACTTTTCAGATTGTGGAGATTGAACTCTTTGATAAAGAGCGATCACATTAGAACCCCGCAATCACTGTGAACCGTCAATCTGTGAACAAATTGGTATTGGACAGATCTCGACCGTGAGATATCAGGGATGTGGAAAGACGATTAGGCCGAAGTGACGAGGCGCAGTGATGCCATCCACTGTGATGTGGATTTAAGCTTGATGAGCCACACGCCACCTGGATTCATGCATATCACCTACCCCATAGAGCCTTTAGAACGTGAGACATGTCATCCCAGGTGAGGGAACGTGTCGACCCTGACCCATCCACATGTTAGCCCCTAGTACGTGCCCACCTAGATAACATGGTTTGTGAAGTGACTGGAACTCCAAGAGTTCGGGACTTCGGGACCCTGGAGAATTTGGGGTGTAGTATCGTAGAGAGTCCAAAGGGACCCGAAGTGCCGAAGTGTCTAAGTAGATCCTAGCCATTGGCATAGAGAGACACGTGGCATTAGATTGTTAACTCTGGAGAAGAGCCACTTCAGAGGATTTTAAGTGTCGAGCTTTGAAAACTCCCGAAGCCCGAAGTAGTGAATAAGATCTGGACCATTGGGTCCAGAGGAACACGTTGAGGAGATCTGTGTGCTTCGAAGGAAATGTACTTCGGAGGGAAGCAAAGGTGGAGTGTGCAGAACTCTTGAATCCTGAATTCATGAAGTGACTAGGACTATAGATATGGGGATCCTTTAGGTCCTATCCTAGCCATCGGATCTACGATGTAGTCTTCTCGACGTTAATCGCTTCAGGAGGATAGGGGTGTTGTGACACCAAAACTCCCGAAGGATGAAGTGTCGGAGTTCATAATAGTTATTTAATAGTGTAGTATACCTAGGGAGGTAATATGGGGTACCTAGGGAGGTACCCAATGGGAATGTGGTTATGTATTATTAGTCTAATTCATTTAATATATGAAAATGTGGTCATTCAATGTAAGGTGGACTAGGTCCACTATATTAATAAAGGTCCACTATGGTAGTTGGATGTAATAAATGTGATATGGCTCTCTAGATGGTTCCCCGGAGATAGAGAGAGATATATAAAAAAGTGTAAACAATGTAATGAAACATAGCGAACAATATTTTGATTGTACAAGCAAGGATTGCTTGAGGAATTTTATCCTTCCATAAGGATTAATATATGGTGTTACCCTACCTCAAGCGTTTTCTGTATATTCTTGTGTTCATGTTATGGTGAATGGTTTATGGTTTATTCTTGGTATTATTGAGTATATTTTCATATCTGGTATAGGTACTTAACAATTGGTATCAGAGCACTTTCCTTGGCCAAAGAAGGGAAGAAAGTTTTTTCTCTTTTTTTTGCAGAAATTTTCTAGGGAAGAAAAAGAGGGCGATGCACTTCAGGTTCATATATGAAGCTTTACGATATGCATTTGGTAAAAAAAATACGTATTTGAATTCCTATCGGAAAAATACCTAATTTAAAAAAAAACATCAACCGAAACGGATTCCGGGAAGTGAAGTTATGAGAATTTTAAATTCAACAGATTTTCAGGGTTTTTCCGGAAAAAGGCGCAATTTTCTGTCATAATTTATTTTTGAACCCTAGTTTTTGTTGAATATTTTTTCCAAGCAAGATGTATTTTACAGAAAAATATGATGGTCCTAGTATTGAAGACTTCTTACAGTCCCACAAGTCAGAATGGAAAGGGTAGTGGAAATCTTTTGTAGACTGGGGTTCCAAAGGTGATGCTCTCAAATGGTGGAAATAATTTCACCATTCTGAGTGGATGTCACTTTCTGAGGAAGCACTTGAAAAATTACTTTTAGACAAGTGGTCTCATACAAAGAGTAAGGATAAATTCATCACCAAGAGTTTATTTTCATGTGGAAAATATGTATTACGAGTTCATGGTTGTATTCATAAAGAAAATATCATTGCTTCTATTAACCCTAGTTGCAAACAAAATTTGATCAATATTCAGTTGGTTAATAGATTGCAAGTTCCGACAAAGAATATTTAAAGCACACAGGTTGCAGGTGAAAATGTTAACTTTTTAAATATTTGAAGCTCAGTATGGATAAATATGTGTTGCATTCGAATTTTGAGGCTCTAGATATGGGTGATGAAGACATTGTTTTGGGATATCCTTGGATAGAATTTGGGTACCATTAATATTAATGTGCAAAAGAATTTTCTAAAGCTTTGGTACAAGAAAAAGAAAATTACATTGGAGGATGTGTCTCTTAGTAAGAAATATGGGCCCATGGAAGCTAGCAAAGAAGTTATTGTTGAGTCTAAAGTTGAATCAGAGGCAGAGTCTACAGAAGGAGATGAAGAAAAACTATAGGAAGGACATAATCTGGAAGCTAAGGAGGTCATTGAATCAAAGGCACAAAGCGTTGCAGATTTGAAGAAAAAAGAATAGATACCTACAATTGTTGTATATCGTCATCCACGTCATATAGAGACACAACAGTCATCAAGGAAAGGGTGTGTGTGTCAACACATTTATGCACCAGCAGAGCACCAGACAAGAAACCGATCAAGAGGTGCATGGAGGACTATTGACACTATGGGAAGAGCTCAAGCTATAGAAAAAATCCCATGGAAATCCCGACATGATGCATAGAAAGATCAGGGTGGAAAGGAAACAGATAAACATCATGTTTGACTTCCATTGGGATGGATGGATGGTCGTACTTGGTACTAGTTGGCTACATTGCTTAGCCAGTCATATTGTATGGTTTCTTCTCATGTTTCGAGAATGAAACATGTGAAGGGGGATGGAATGTAGTATACCTAGGGAGGTAATATGGGGTACCTAGGAAGGTACCCAATGGGAATGTGGTTATGTATTATTAGTGGAAGTCATTTAATATATGAGAAAGTGGTGATTCAATGTAAGGTGGACTAGGTCCACTATATTAATAAAGGTCCACTATGGTAGTTGGATGTAATAAATGTGATAAGGCTCTCCAGAAGGTTCCTAGGAGATGGAGAGACATATATAACGAAGTGTAAGCAATGTAATGAAACATAGTGAAGAATATTGTGATTGTACAAGCAAGGATTGCTTGAGGAGTTGTATCCTTCTATAAGGATTAATATATGGTGTTATCCTACCTCAAGGGTTTTCTCTATATTCTTGTATTCATGTTATGGTGAATGGTTTATGGTTTATTCTTGGTCTTATTGAGTATATTTTCAGATATGGTGTAGGTACTTAACAATAAATAGAGGAGGATGTGTGTCAAAATATCTGACACTCTGGAAGGATTTCACTCTAGAGGTTTGCATGTGTGAAGACTCGAGAAACTGTCGAAGCCCAGAGTCCCAAAGTGGATTAGGGGCGTCAAATTATCTAAGGACATGTGGTGTTAGATTGTGAACTTCAGATATTTTCCACTCCAAAGGATTCGCGCGGTGGTTGTATTGGTGCATGTTTTCTTGGCATCTAGTCATAGCCTGCGGTCATAAACGAGTGTAGATGGAGGGAAGGGGCTAGGCCTAGATTTCAATCCGAAGGCCAAACATCAAATTTCCTGCTAGCTCGTGAGTTAGCCGAGGATCAATCCTAGTCATTGGATTGGTTGGGGAATGGATATCCACCATATATTTTGGAATGTTGGAAGCTACGGGACATCAGAGGACTTGAGATGGAGGTTATTGAGTTGGATCCACGTGAAAGTTGCTTGCCCCCAACCAATGAACACCAGAGGAAATTGGGAGAGGTCTATCTGGAAGTTCTGAGCTCAGTTTTGAGTATGGAGACCGTGGTTGGAACACTCTGGACAAGAAGAAGGTGATAAATACCCCGAATGGAGGATTTGAGATAGTTAAGGAAAACAAAATTTCGACGACCCACCATGGGTGTGTTACAAATTGGCATCAGAGCATGGTTACAACACTTGGTCTTCTTGGGATCAGGGATGAGTCATTTAAAAATCATGTTTAAAGTAAATTTTAAGGGTGACACCTTATCTTACTACTTCCCTAAAGAGTCTGGTTAAACTTTTATTGAGGGAAAGAATAAAAATCCCTACTATGTGTGTGTATTTAAGAAATTTGAATTGTATGGTGTTCATAAACTAATAGATTGTTGGCTAATAGTAAGTGTTTTGTCAACACTCCAACAGTCAGTGAATCACGGAAAATCACAAGCATAAAGGATGGAGACGCACCATGAAGTGGGGGAGGGCTCTCACAATAGAGATGAAGAGTATAATGAGAGAATGACGGTGGGGACTCCTCCGGATCTAGATGAAACTATAAGGAGCCTTATGGTCGAATTAAATATTTGCAAGGCTGACAACAATAGATTGATAAAGGAGCAAGAGAAACAAACGAAAATCAATGCAGTCTTGCTGCAAAGCTTATCCGATATACAAAGGTAGTTGTAGCATGGACCTGCAACCAGTCATGTGGACCAAAGAAATACAAAGATAAGTCAAAGTCCACCTGAGATACAAAAACGTGGTCCCATAAGTGGCCACACTAGGAGGAGTACCTCGAGGAAGATCCAACCTGGAGACAGAGGGAACTCATCGGGAGAGTCCTCTCGAAAGAAAACTGGCAACTCTGAGGGGTCCTCTAGTAGAATAGATAGCTCATATTCTCAAAGGAAAGGAAAGAAACAGAAGAATTCCAAAGTTCATGATCCTGAAGAATTCAAGAAAGCCAAACCAGCCTCTTTCGACGGAGAGATTCAGAAAGGGGAAGAAGCAGAATCTTTGTTGCTTAGTTTAAAAAAGTACTTCAGAGACCATGACTACTCTGAAAACTCGAAGGCTCAAATAACCATATTCAACCTGAAAGGAAAGGATTCCATTTGGAGGGAAGACCTTAGGAATGTGAAAGGAATCCATGAGAAGGACTTTTCATGGAAACAGTCTGCGAAACACTTAAAGAAAAAGAGTAGTTCGGGATTCAAGAAGAAAGGGTTTAAATCCTCGATATTTAAGAAATATGGGAAGGAATATAGGATGATCCTTCCTACTAAAAGTGAGAATCAGAAAAATATCCCCTCCCAAAATGGAAATAAAGCTTTTAAAGCAACCCCAGGAAAGACTGATAACCCAAAGAGAAAACCCTTGAAATGTTGAGGTTGTGGAGAAGAACATCTGATGAGGAGTTGTCCACGCAGACAATAGGACAGTAGGAGAGACTACAACATCCAAGAAGCTACCATGGTCGATGATGTGGCTAGGAGTATGCCACAAATTTATGCAGCCATGGATAATAAACAAGCCGACCACCAAGCTTCAATGGTGGAGATGGAAGGTATGACTTCCAACCATCTAGTTTCTATTTTAATTGACCCTAGTTCTAATTTGAGTTATGTGTCCCCTCTGACTGTTGATAAGTGTAAACTGTAGCCAGTTAGACATGTTAATCCATGGTTGGTACAACTAGCCACTGGAACGAAAAGACAAGTAGCAGAGGTCATACCATCTTGCCAATTCATTATGAATGGATTTCCCACCTAAGCGACCCTTAACATACTTCCCCTAGGATCTTATGCCCTATTGATTGGTATGGACTGGTTAGTTGCTTATAAAAATAAGTTGGACCGTTACCATAAAACTTTAGAATGTGTAAATGAAGAAGGGAGAAATATGACCCTCCAAGGGATTCAAAAACATGTCTCGGTGAGACAAATATCAACCCTTCAAATGAAAAATTATTGCATAAAGGGATGTCCTCTATATGCAATATAGGTGTCAGAATCTGTTGAGGATGAAAAACCGAACCTGGAGGACCACCCCATATTAAGAGAACATAGAGACGTGTTTCCAAAAGAGGTATTGGGTCTACTTCCAAGAAGAGACATTGACTTCTCGATAGAACTTGCACCAAGAGAAGTGCTAATGTCTAGGACACCCTATAGGATGAGCACACCCAAGTTAGTTGAGCTCAAGCTACAACTAAAGGAAATGATGGACAAAGGCTACATCCAGCCCAGTGTGTCTCCATGGGGAGCACTAGCCTTGTTTGTGAAAAATAAAGATGGCACACTTCGACTATGCATAGATTATAGACAACTCAATAAGACAACCATAAAGAACAAGTACCCCTTGCCAAGAATCAGTGACTTGTTTGACCAACTAGGGGTGCTTCCATTTTCTCAAATATCAACTTGAGGTCTGGATACCATCAAGTCTGAATCAAGGATGAAGACATCCACAAAACGACCTTTGAGACAAGTTATGGTCACTATGAGTTTGTGGTGGTGCCCCTTGGATTAACCAATGCCCCCACCACTTTTATGTGCTTGATGAACAATGTACTCAACAAATTCCTAGACAGATTTGTATTGGTTTTCATTGATGATATCTTAATCTACTCCAAGAACAGAGAAGAGCATGAAGAACGTATTAGATGTGTACTTCAAGTACTAAGAGAGCATCAACTCTACACTAAGTTTAGCAAGTGTGACTTTTTCCTTAAGTAAGTCCATTACTTAGGCCATGTTATTTATAAAGGAGTGGCAGTATACCCTGCCAAGATCAGGTCTATTATGGAATGGCCTACCCCAAAGGATGTATCTGATATCATATCCTTTATGGGCTTAGAAGGATATTATAGAAGGTTTATAAAAGGATTTCCCAAGATTGGTTGTCCAATCACTACCCTCCAGAAAAAGGGGGTTAAATTCACTTGGACATCAAAATGTGAAGAAATATTTCAGGAACTGAAATACCTCATGACCCATGCACCCGTGTTGAATACTGCAGACCTTGATACTGAATTCCTCATGTGTACAGATGTCTGCAAGGAAGGACTCGGAGGAGTCCTTATGCAAGAGGGACATGTAATTTGCTACACGTCCAGGAAATTGAATGAGCATGAAATCAATTATATGACCCATTATCTAGATTTGGTTGCCATAGTGAATGCTTTAAAAATGTGGAGGCGTTACCTCCTAGGTAAGAGATTTGTACTTATGACAGACCACTGTGGATTGAGGCACCTGTTTTATGAACCAAAACTCAATGCTAGATAAGCTAGGTGGATGGTTTTCCTTAGTAAGTTCGACTTCGAAATCAAACACATCAAAGGGAAGGAAAATAGGGTAGATGACGCCCTTAGCAGAAGTGTGAAAATGATTCACCTGGAAGTAGTAAGCACCTGTGAAACGGATGTCAAAGAAAGAATCAGGAATGCACAAGAAACAAATGCATTCTTCAATATCGTGACCTCATACCCAATTCAAGAGCCTACAAGGCTAAAGTATGAAGGCTATCAGATGCTCGATGAAGGTATGTTGACCTACAGAAACAGATTGTATATTCCAAGATGTGACAACTTGAATAGGGTCATAATGGATGAACTACACAAGAGACCATATACTGGTCACCCAGGATATCAGAAAATGATCACGGCCACTAGGAAACAATTATAATGGCCTGGACTGAAAAAAGACATAGCCGACTATCTAGCTAAGTGCCTAGAATGCTAGCAAGTCAAGGCAGAACACCAACACCTGGCAGGGTTGTTACAGCCCCTACCAATTCCAAAATAGAAATGGGAAACCATTTCCATGGATTTCATCATCGGGTTACCAAGATCGACTAAGCATAATGATGCCATCATGGTTGTGGTGGACAAACTGAGAAAGTTTGTTCACTTCATTCCTATCAAGTCAAATTGTAAGGAAATAGATATTGCCCACATCTTCATGAAGAATATATTCAGACTAAATGGCATGCCTAGGGAAATTGTATCTAACAGAGACACCAAATTTACTTCAAGATTTTGGAAATCCTTAATGTATGGTTTTGAAACTAAATTGTTGTTTAGCACAACCTATCACCCTCAAAATGATGGACAGACAGAAAGAGTGAACCAAATATTAGAAGACATGTTAAGGATGCATGTAATGCATCAGTCTAAGAAGTGGGAAGACTACCTTCCATTGGTATAATTTGCCTACAAAAACAAATGTCAAGAGCCACTAAAGATGAGCCCTTTCGAAGCCCTCTATGGTAGACAGTGCAAGACTCCAATCAAATGGAGTAATCCAATGGATAGAATTACAATTGGATCGGACATGCTAAAAGAAATGGAGAAATAAGTGATTCAGATAAAACAAAATCTGAAAATTGCTTAGGATAGACAGAAGAGCTACGCCGACCAAAAGAGAACCCCCATAGAGTTCAAGATAGGAGACCATGGATATCTCAGAGTTAGACCTAGGAAGAGCTCCCTGAGAATGGGATCTTCTGCCAAGTTGGAACCTTGATATTGTGGACCCTTTGAAGTCTTATATAGAGTGAGACTTGTAGCCTATAGGCTAGCACTCCCTCCCACAGTAAAGGCACATAATTTTTTTCATTTTTCATTATTGAAGAAATATGTACATGATCCTAATCATATATTTGACTAGTCTGTGATCCAGGTGGAGCCGAAGGGAGAATTCCTGCCAAAACCTCAATGCATACTAGACAGGAAGGAAACCTCACTCAGGAACCGAACCATTGCACAATTCAAGGTGCAGTGGAAACACTTTGGCCCAGATGAGGCTACATGGGAAATGGAGGATGCCATGACACAGGCATATCTGATTTTTTTTACTCCTGTATATACATATCATGTTGACAGATAGAACATCAAAGACGATGTTCCTTTAAGGGGGAGGGAATTGTAACACCCTATTTCTCTGATCTGGAAATAGGGGGCTGACTTGTTTTGCTATGCAAGCACCCTCTACTCCATTAAAATAAACTTCAGGACCTTGCTCAATGTCTTAGTTGTGCAAGAGGATTTATGTGTCAAGTTTAGGCTTCTTGTAGGTGTTTATGTGTGAGGTATTTTTAAAGGTTAAATATGTTGTTTAAAGAATACAACAGCAAACATAAATTGCAACAAATAATAACCAACAAACTCACAACAATAACAACATGACAAAGGAGTTCACCCCCAACTGGGCTACATCTTATTAAGCCTCCATCAATGGACTAGGCTCTCTAGGATTAGTTTGTCAAAATTATTTTTCAAGCTAATTCTCAACTCCAATGGATTTACTGACTATACCATTGGGTTCAGAATACATAAAAACCCCAAAAATGACTATTAGAACTCTGAAAACAGATTGTGGCTCATCTGAGCATGAACTCTTCTACTGGTGGCCTTGAGCTTCCCTAAGCTTCAATGTGGAAAACACACCTATAAAAGTACTCAAATTCCTCTACAATCTGTTCCAATGAGTTCATAGCATATCAATTAGTCAAAAATGACTATTCAGTCACTGAAAATGGACTTTGGCTCCCCTGGACATGGCCTCCTTCACTGGTGGCCCTGGGCTCCTTGGAGCTCTCTGAAACTTCCCTATAGAAAAACCTACAATAGAAGTCTCCAAATTTCCTTGAAACCTGCACCAATGGATTCAAAAAATCCAAAAACCTTTAGCTGGGATTTTTCGGCACCTGGTTTGGCCAAAAAATGAAGAAGATAGACCTCCTGCAATTTTCTCCTTCAAGCTTATTGTCTTTGGTTCGCCAATTCCCACCTCCTATGTGAGTAACCTGGATTTTGGGCGTTTCTCATGCCTAAACCCAGCATGCGTACCATTTCCACAAAACGTGTGAATTTTTCGCACCGTTAGCGAACCTATCCCCCAATCTGCAGAGGTGTTGGATGCATGGGGGGGCCATATGGCCACGTCCCAGCACCAAAATAGGGCATGTTGCAAGATCTAATGCGGATGCGCCAAGTGTCGAGCGAATGGGGATCCGTTTGCAAGTGTGTAGTGACAAGTGTCGCGCACGGTTTATAACCATTTGAAAACCCGCGTGCAAATGTGTGTTGAGGTCGTATGGGGTGTCACACATAACCGAGGACTGGGGCTAAGCCCCAACCCGGACCCCCATGCCAAACATAACACATACAATATTTAAATACATATAAATGTATTATATGTTAAGAACTAAAAGGCGGGCGTGTCGGTTGGGTGGCCTTTGCCAAATCTTTTCCATAAGTGTTGAGGTCCATTATTCGACTCCCATGGACTCCACATTACTTTTACACCAAAACAGGGTGCCACGTGGCAGCCCACGCCTGGGCCACATGGCACCATACCATTTGCCATCAAGTTGCCACGTGTCCTAAAATTATTTTCCCATGCATCTGCCAAATCAAGGTTTGCCACATCAACATATGCCAACTCAGCATCGACACGTCGCCTACCACATGTGAGGCCATACTCTTCCACGTCATCCTGTACAGCCCTGCCACATCAATTGTACGGATTGTATAGTCAGCAAATTTTTGCCTGTTTGGAAAAATGGACAGAACTCGATATCTCACTCATACAATGTCTGTTTGAACCCATTCGAAGTGCGTTGGGTTTGTGAGGATGAGGCCTACGCACTTGTCTGTTTTGAAGTGATTCCGAACACTTTGATATTTGGGCTAAATTTTGACCCCTGGTCCAGATTTTGATCACTCCTTCCCACTGAAAAGATTTTTGTCCCACAAAAGCTAATGATTATCTGCCTGAGCTTCAATACTCTTCTCCTTCCAAGTTCTATCAACGGATTCTACTTGAAAAATATTTTTTGGCAATCACCTGGGTACCTTGACATGCCTTGCACTGCAACTAGCTATGTCCCTCAACCACTGTTCTCTGGCTGTTGTTGACCCACTGTTCTCTTTGTGATTGGAAGACTGTCAGACTTCCCACTGAGAATCAAGTCCCTCTTGTGAACTCTTAGTGTCAACAGAATTCGCTCTACAATGGCTACAAAACACTTTCCTGCAACAACTTGTCACAAACCAAGAAAAACCATCAATCTTGAAAACAAGTTTTATATAAGAATGAAAATGATGGCAACCAAGTCTTTTTCTCTTCAAGCAATAACTGTTGCATCTTGTACATCATCAAATTACATGGTGTTTTCCTTCATCTTGGTGTACTCAATATCGACTTACAATCCGACAAACACCATCGACTAAACATAAGTCGAAAAACATGATCGACACAACATAGTTGTCAAGACAACATCGACACAAGTCGAGACTCATTTGAAACATATCAACATTCCCAATGACAAGTCAACATTCATGATACACAACCATGTTACATTCATGAGTCACTCATAGTGAAACTATCATCAAGTTCATTGTTTACACACATACAAAATCACATGCATGTGCATAGCTCTTCAACTCTCCTCCAAGTACAAACATAAGTACATAAACCCAAAAACATGTCGGTACATAAGAGATGAAATGAAAATCTATATGGCTGCAATAAGTGAGTATCATACCCATCTTTTACATCCTCCTGGCGAAGTTGTGCAACAACAAGAATGCCTTCAATAGAATTGCATTCACATGCGAACTTGCATCATACAAGTTATGATAAACTACTGCAACTTGCCATACTTTCAACAGAAATGCATACATAAGGATGAAATGTGCTTCTACAAACAAAGAAATGCAAGCCTTACTTGTTCAAGAAATCTAACCATTTCTTACCAAGCCAACTCAATGGTGACTTTTCCTGCTGAAAATCCTCTTCTTGTGAATCATCTTGACTCACATCAATGATGGAATCTCCTCTTCCATTCTTGCCATACTCTTTATCCATCTGCTTCTTGTGTTGTGAATGGGTGGTTGGATGCAATGTCCAACATTGGTCAATGAGATGACCTCTCTTTTGGCAATGAGTGCAAATATTTTGCATCTTTTTTTCAAGTTGCCCTTGCTTGGAAAGTTTCCTGAATGTGGTCAATATTTTCCAACATCTTGAAACATGATGGTTATCTAAACCACAATATGTACATGGACTTTTTCTTCCATTTTTACATGAAAATTTACCATGCTCAACATAATCAAAAGCAACCGAATTACAGGCAGAAATATACCTTGAACATTCACCTTTATCACCTTCTTAAGGAGGTGAATTTGAAGAGTTACCAGCTCTCCTTTGAAGACCAACAACAATGTTCTTGTCCTCATGGCTGTTACAAATCTCTTGTTTCACACATTTGCATTCATTTTGAACACACACTTTGCATGCTTGAGGGATTGTACTTGAAACAAAAGTCCTTGAACATTCACCTTTATCGCCTTCTTGAGGAGGTGAATTTGAAGAGTTACTAGCTCTCTTTTGAAGACCAACAAAAATGTTCTTGTCCTCATGGCTGTCACAACTCTCTTGTTTCACACATTTGCATTCATATTAAACACACACTTTGCATGATTGAGGGATTGAACTTGCAACAAAAGTTGTTCTTGGAACTGTTTCCCTTGTCTCCTCAACTTTGGAATATGCAGAAGTATACCTTGAACATTCACCTTCATCGCCTTCTTGAGGAGGTGAATTTGAAGAGTTACTAGCTCTCTTTTGAAGACCATTAACAATGTTCTTGTCCTCATGGCTATCACAACTCTCTTGCTTCACACATTTGCATTCATCTTGAACACACACTTTGCATGCTTGAGGGATTGAACTTTCAACAAAAGTTGTTCTTGGAAATGTTTCCCTTGTCTCCTCAACTTTGGAATATGCTCCATCTTTTTGTTCATATCCAATACCCCAATGCTTGGGCCTCTCCTCAACAACAATAGGCTCAACAATGTCGTGTGCATGTTTGCCTAACCCTCTACCTTCATAGCCCATTTTTAACAATAACTTGGACCCTATTCCTCTAGTATGATTTTCAAAAACACCAAAGCATTCATCTTGAGAGGAATTTGAAGAAAACCTAGCATTATATACCTCATGTTCATGCATGTACTTGGTAAGGGTTTCCTTTGCCTCGTGGAGCTGAGTCTCCATCTCATGCAACTTTTCAAGAAGCTGGTGCTTCTCCTCCTTCATGGCCATCAACTACTCTTGAAGGACAATGTTGTCCTTCCTATCTTCCCACATCTCTTGCACCATATCTCTCATGGTTACAAATTTCTTCAACATCTCTTTGTCAAAGGACTTGGCTAATGAAGATGTATGAGAACTCTCATTGTTTGAATCTTCCTCCATCCTTGCAAGGTATCAAACTTCAACACTAAACTTGCACAATAATACCAACAAATAAATCTCTATCTATCAATGGTAATCACATGAGAAAAACTATGCTCTGATACCACCTGATATGAAAATAGGGGCTGATTTGTTTTGCTATGCAAGCACCCTCTACTCCATTAAAATAAACTCCACGACCTTGCTCAATGTCTTAGTTGTGCAAGAAGATTTATGTGTCAAGTTTAGGCTTCTTGTAGGTGTTTATGTGTGAGGTTTTTTTAAAGGTTAAATATGTTTTTTAAAGAATACAATAGAAAACATAAATTGTAGCAAATAATTACCAACAAACTCACAACAATAACAACATGATAAAGGAGTTCACCCCCAACTAGGCTACATCTCCTTGAGCCTCCATCAATGGACTAGGCTCTCTGGGATTAGTTTGTCAAAATTATTTTACAATATGATGCTCAAATCCAATGGATTTACTGACTGTACCATTGGGTTCAAAATACATAAAAACCCAAAAAATGACTATTAGAACTCTGAAAACAGACCATGGCTCATCTGGGCATGACCTCTTCTACTGGTGGCCTTGAGCTTCCCTCAGCTTAAATGTGGAAAAAAACATGTAAAAGTCCTCAAATGACTCTACAAATTGTTCCAATGAGTTCAGATCATATCAATTAGTCAAAAATGACTATTCAGTCACTGAAAATGGACTTTGGCTCCCCTGGACATGGCCTCCTTCACTAGTGGCCCTAGATCCTTGGAGTTCTCTGAAACTTCCCTGTAGAAAAAATTGCAATAGAAGTCTCCAAATTCCCTTGAAACCTACACCAATGGATTTATAACATCCAAAAACCCCTAGCTAGGATTTTTCGGCACCTGGTTTGGCCAAAAAATGAAGAAGATAGACCTCCTGCAATTTTCTCCTTCAAGCTTGTTGTCTCTGGTTCGCCAATTCGCACCTCCTGTGTGAGTAACCTAGATTCTGGGTGTTTGCCATGCCTAAACCCAGCATGTGTGTCATTTCCACAAAAAACATGAATTTGTCGCACCGTTAGTGAACCTAGCCCCCAATCAGCAGAGGTTTTGGACGCATGGGGGGGCCATATGGCCACGTCCCAACACCAAAATAGGGAACGTTGCAAGATCTAACGTGAATGCACCAAGTGTCGGACGAATGGGGATCCATTTGCAAGTGTGTAGTGACAAGTGTCGCATGAAATTTATAACCGTTTGAAAACACACGCGCAAACGTGTGTTGAGGTCGTATGGGGTGGCGCACATAACCAAGGGCTGGAGCTAAGCCCCAACCCGGACCCATGTGCCAAACATAACACATACAACATTTAAATACATATAAATGTATTATATGTTAAGAACTAAAAGGCGGGCGCGCCGGTTGGGCGGCCTTTGCCAAAGCTTTTCCATAAGTGTGGAGGTCTGGGGTTCGACTCCCATGGACTCCACATTACTTTTACACCAAAACAGGGTGCCACGTGGCAACCCACACCTGGTCCACGCGGCACCACACCATTTTCCATCATGTTGCCACATGTCCTAAAATTATTCGCCCATGCATTTTCCAAATCAACATTTTCCACGTCAGGATATGCCAACTCAGCATCGACACGTCGCCTGTGGAGGTCCAGGGTTCGAATCCCACGAACTCCACATTACTTTTACACCAAAACAGGGTGCCATATGGAAACCCACGCCTGGGCCATGTGGCGCCATACCATCTGCCAAATCAACGTTTTACATGTCATCATATGCCAACTCAGCATCGACACGTCACCTATGGAGGTCCAGGGTTCGACTGCCATGGACACCACATTACTTTTACACTAAAACAGGGTGCCACGTGGCAGCCCATGCCTGGGCCATGTGGCACCATACCATTTGCCATCATGTTGCCACATGTCCTAAAATTATTCGCCCACGCATCTCCCAAATCAATGTTTTCCATGTCAACATATGCCAACTTAGCATCGACATGTCGCCTACCACGTGTGAGGTGGTACTCTACCACGTCAGCCTGTACGGCCCTGCCACGTCAGTTGTATGGACTGTACAGTCAGCAATTTTTTGTCTATTTGGAAAAATGGATAGAACACAATATCTCAGTCATACAATGTCTATTTCAACCTGTTCGAAGTGCGTTGGGTTCGTGCGGACGAGGGCTACGCACCTATCTGTTTTGAAGCAATTCCGAAAACTTTGATTTTTGGGCTAAATTTTGACCCCTGGTCCAGATTCTGATCACTTCCCAATTGTAAATATAACTATATTGGCAAAGGAACTATGGAAAACCTACAGGTGTGAATGTTTGATTTGATCGACCTTTATATGAAAGGTCTATGAATGTAAATTATGTTATTTTAATAGAAAATGGATACGTGTTGCATGATTGTTGGAAAGGGAATGTGTTAAGAGAGACCACAAATGCTATGAAAGAGATGGTGAAGGGGACCAGGAATGGTTGCATTAACCTTCACCAAACCAATACTTTACTGGATTTAATTTCTCAGGACTAGAACATTCCTTTGAACCAGAAACAAATTACAGTCAGGCTGGTAGGTGGGAAGACCTCCTCAAGAGTTAATGAGGGGATGGGGTAGAGAACCCATATGTAAGGCTTCGAGACCTGACCATGGGCTAGGAATTCGAGCCACACACAATCTTGCTGAGGAAGGAAATAAAGTAAGGCGTGGTGGGTAGGGGGAGGTTTGCGAAGAGTGCGGAGACGAGAGACTGAGCTCTCAGGTTCGAGGGAGAATTGTGAAAAGAGTGTGTTATGGTTGCAAGAAATAGAGAGAGACTGACTCGGGAGAAGGAGATTAACCTTCGTCCCTATATATGACTGAGTTGAGAGAAGGAGAGTAACCTTTGTCCCTATCTATTTCTATCCCAGTTGAAGGAGAGTAACCTTCATCCCTAACTTTCGTTCAGCTGGAAGAAAAGATTCAATCTCAAAGCATCGTGGTCTAGCTCGGGGGTGGCCAGTTGTAAATCCGTTAAGAGTGACTGAGCCTATGGTTGGGTGGAATCGGGCACCCCTTCCAGCAATCGCATCAGTTATCTAGTTCTGATAAGTGTTTTCATACTCTGTGTGTTGAATTGGTAATTAATGGTTGCATCCATGTATTTACGTATCTGTAAATGGTTTTTGCATTGAAATGGTTAAGTTATGTGTATACGTTGGCTTTTTTGAGAACTTATACTTATGTTTTTCCCGTATGCTCCAGTCTAACTCTCGAAGGTGTTCTCCCCAGGGAGCTACCTCATAGCTCTGGAGTTGGAGAAAGCCTCTTGGCACTTCTACCATCTCAGTAACTTCACGAGTTTACCCCACCCTGTTTCAAAATTTAAGGTTTTGTGAATTAAGAAGGTGCTTCCTTCAAACCAGTATCCTAAGAGACATTGAACTCACGCCCACGACCTTAACCAAAACCTGGCTAAGAGTACAACTCATAGTCTGAGAGCCCTCTGAAGTTCCATGTGACCTGGGTCTAGGAAACTTGCGCTAAGCCCGAAAGGAGCTAGTTTATAATGGTTTCAGAATTCGGTAGTTCGACGCCTTGGGATGTCAAACTTCACGATAGTCAAGGTTACCCGAACTCCCTGAGTAACAAGAGTTGTAGATGAATCAAGAACCTGACAGAAGATATGAATGTGATCTGTTCATAGAAAGGATAACCTATCTCAGTTGTCAGATTGACTCAAAGACCCACTGGAGTTAACAAACCAAATGCCAGCCGCTCGATTAGATTGATGGTTGGGAATCATTGCGAAGCGTGAAGGTGAAATTAGTGAACATGCTAGTTTAGGGCCTGCAATCAACCAATGTCATTGATCCTTTTGAGGTGGAAGATCAACGACCATAATCAGATAGATTCAGGTGAGCACTTCCATATTGCGGAGATTGGGCCCCACAATCACTATGAACCGTTGATCTGTGAAAAAAGATCGATGGTGGGGAATCATTCTGGAGAACAAAGGTGAAATTAGCGGACGTGCTAGTTCACGGCCCATAATCAACCAACCTCATTGATCTCATCGGGGTGGAGGATTAATGACCACGATTAGACCGAGTCGGGCGAGCACTTTTCAGATTGCGGAGATTGAGCTCTTTGATAAGGAGCGAGCACGTTGGGACCCCGCAATCACTGTGAACCGTCAAGCTGTGAACAAATCAGTATTGGTCGGATCTCGACTGTGAGATATGAGGGATGTGGAAAGATGATTAGGCCATAGCGACGAGGCGCAGTGATGCCATCCATCGTGACGTGGATTTAAGCTTGATGATCCATGCGCCACCTGGATTCATGTGTATCACCTACCCCATAGAGACTTTGGAATGTGACACATGTCATCCCAGGTGAGGGCATGTGTCGCCCCTGACCCATCCACATGTCATCCCTTGGTACGTGCCCACCTAGACAACTTGGCTAGTGAAGGGTTTGGAACTCCGAGAGTCTGGGACTTTGGGACCACAGAGGATTTGAGGTGTAGTGTCGTAGAGTGTCCAAAGGGACCCGAAGTGTCGAAGTGTTGGAGTAGATCCTAGTCATTGGCACAGGGAGGCACGTGGCAGTAGATTATTAAATCTAGAGAAGAGACACTTCATAGGATTTGAAGTGTCAAGCTTTAAAAACTCTCGAAGCTCGAAGTAGCGAAGAAGATCTGGACCATTGGGTCCAGAGGAACACGTGGCGAAGATCTGTGTGCTTTGGAGGAAAGGTACTTCGAAGGGAAGTGAGGGTGGAGTGTGCAGAACTCTCGAAGCCCAAATTCACGAAGTGACTAGGACTATAGGTCTGGGGATCCTTCGGGTCTTATCCCAGCCATCGGATCTACTACGTAGTCATCCCAACGTTGACCACTTCGGGAGGATAGGGGTGTTGTGACAGAAAAACTCTCGAATGTTGAAGCGTCGGAGTTCATCATGACCGTTTAATAGAGGAGGACACATGTCAGAATATCTGACACTCCAGAAGGATTTCACTCCAGAGGTTTGTTGTAACACCCCCAACCATCAACCCCATGGTCGGGCCAACGCTACTACGCGGAAAAACACTTCTAGAACACATTATGCATTCTAATGAACTTAAAACGCTTAATTACAGTTAAACACGAAATTACTGCTATCATTTTAGAGTTAATGTAAATAACAATAATTCATATGCACAACAAAATATGTGATAACAATGTAAGAATCACAGGTATGCAATTTAATTAATTAC
>SNQJ01S0159238.1:16712-38600 GCA_010110895.2 Picea sitchensis | reverse complement strand
ACATGAAGAAACAAGCAGATCAAGGTCACTCTGAACACCAATTTGTAGAAGGGGATCATGTGTTTCTGCGGCTGCAACCATACAAGCAAACTTCCCTCAAGGCCGAGCATTGTCAGAAGTTAGCACCCAAATTTTATGGTCCTTATACAATTCTCAAGCGTGTGGGACAAGTTGCCTATTAGTTAGCTCTACCCATTCATTCGAAGCTACATCCTATTTTTAATGTTCCATGCTTAAAGAAGGTGATTGGAACTAGGTGCCAAATTCAAACCAACCTTCTTGAGTTAGCTGAAGAAGGATCCATTTGGCTACAGCCAGAAGCAGTTTTGGACCAGCGTGAGAATCGCCTACATCAGAGAACCATCAAGGAAGTGCTATTCTAGTGTAAAGATACATCTCCAGCAGATGCCACTTGGGAACCAACTACCATTCTACAACAGTTTCCACATCTCAAGCCTCGAGGACAAGGATATTTTTAAGGGGGTGGACATGTTAGGGTTCAAACCCGCACATAGGTAGAGCAATATATTCAAATGTAATAAAGGTCAATATTAATAAGGCCTTTCAATAAAATAGAATAAGGCAGATGTAAGAAGACCTAATAGAAGCTTCCACTTCTAGAAGGATCTTCCTCTAGATGCTTCTATAGATAGACATATTTAGTATAAATAAGGGTCGAGGGTATGAAAACCCTAGCTTGGAGATTATTGTAACAGAGCGCTGCTCAACTGGAGTTTTCCCCCTTGAAGTAGCCCGTGAACATTGCTTTCTGAATCAAAGTGCTATTTATGTTATTGTTCTTATATCATTTCTGTGTTATTGTGGAGATTATGCTGGTTATATTACTATTATCCTACCATTTCTAGCATTTTATTTCTATTCTGCATACTTTTTATATCTGGTATATTACACTATTGCAACTGCATCTACAGTCTATAAGTATTTCTTTAAGAGTTCTCATTAATATATTTCTTGGCCTATTTCCTTATAACCTATTTCTTTTTACATATGTTTATCTTATAGATGGATTTGATTAGAATAATCTTATAGAGTAGAGTAGGAGTTCTTTGTCTTGTTGTCCATTGCATTACAGGTGTCAAACAGTGCTAAGGAGCTAGGATATCAAGCTCAAGTTGGAGCAGTGAGGAAAAACATCAGAATAATGTGCACCACACTTTCTTCCTTCTCCTTCACTTTCTGATTTTTTAGTTATATTCAAAGGAATGTTAGTGTCCATTTTCACTTTTCTGTCTTGGTATAGGGGTCTAGCGTCCAAGGGGATATTCACCCATCCGCAGGGGGATTTTCCCATAACAAGGCTCTCCATAGGTCATCATCATGAACCATCACATCCTTTGGGGGTGTCGTGCCTATTCATGAACCCATGTGTCCAAATGAATCTACACACCCCTTCACTGACCTTGTCTCCCAAAAGAATCATCAAGCCCCTTTACAAACTTGGTTTCCCAAACGAATCGGCGTGTCCCTTTATGTAGCCAATCACCCAAACAAACCCATGAGATGTTCAGTCGTCATTCCCCTTAGGAATATTGCGCCCAACCTTGGTGCGTTCATCATGCCGACGTGCTCCAATATCTTGGTTTCCTCATACTTAGGAAAGCCACTTTGCATGTTTGGATGCCCAAGGCATCCACTTTCCCAACATGGGTGCCAACGAAACCCCAAATTCCATATCCTTGAAGAGTTGGGTGAAGGTCTCCACACCCTTTTATTCAAAGGCCTTACATCCTTCCCCACCTTAGGTCATTTTTTTCCCCCAAAAAATCAACAAAATATACAATCTCCAAGTTTGCACTTGAACCTGTGCCTCCATTGCAGCTAAGTCTACTAGAAACCCCAATTTTTTGTGCCAACTATAAACCCCAAGTTTTTCCAACATGAACCCAAGTTTCGACAAACCAAATTGTACTACACCCAACTCCAAACAATTTGTTGTCTGGGTCAATACAATCACTTCATCCAACTGCAAGGATGAAATTCACCCAACTTTGCTGCACTATCTCGTTGTGATGTTGTTTCCTTGTTGTTGTTTGGTTATGCTATTGTTTTCATTTCCTGCTACAAGTGACTGATCCCCACTTCACTTCAAAATTTATCGCAAGTTTTGAACTCCTATGATCTTTCTCTTACACCCATACTTCAACAAATGTTTCCATGTCTCTGCACACTAATTTCCCCCAGACCTTGGATTGATTGGGTAGCTAGTCTAACTGTCACACCTAACTCATGAGAATGCACTTCCTCATGCCAAAAGTTAGTCTTCTATGTCCCATATCTATCACCTTGTCCAACTCCAAATACTAAGGCAAGTTTCCATCCCTGCTTCACTACTGCTGACATAATATAATATTCATCAAATATACCATATGCAATTTCTAAGTGCTTCAATTTGAACTTACTAGTGAATCTGTACTCTTGAACCCTTTGTCATTTTGTTTTTCTCACACAAGTTGTGGACTATTTGAATGGCCAGTCAAATCATCACACTCGTTGAGTCTCCACACCCTCATGCAAAAACTAGTCACTTCCTTTTGCAATTTGGTCATAGATGACTTTAGGGGATAAATTTCGCAGATGGTTTAACTTTCCATTCTTTTTCCCCCAAAACAATTCACCAATTTCCATTTTTTCTAAAAAATTTTCTCCCAAATTCTATAGAATAAAATTATTTTAGCTTTAAAATAGCCCAAATTTTATAGAAACTAAATAAAATCCTTATAAATTTGAATATTTTTACAAATATATTGCCAAAAATTTTGTAGTTTACATATTAAGGACTCGTAAGACTCAACAAGGTTTCTACATTTTCAGATAAATTTCCATCCTTAAAATAATCCTTGGATTTGGTCCATCCGCACAACCCTCAAACCAAGGAAAGGTTAACCCTCACCTTCCTACACTATGAAGTCACCCCGAAAAAAATTCTTCTATCAAATCCTTACTCCACTATCCACATCATGGAACAACTATCCAATCTTCCCCAATAACTACACAAACAAATTGTCTTTGCCTCACTACTTCATCACCTGTTTATTTCAATGCATCTGCCTCTCTATGCCTTGCAATTGTTAGGACTAACCCTCAAACATTCTTCCCAAAGAAAGAGAAACTCCCATGTCCATGTAATCTATTCATGCTACAATCTTCTTGTTCGCACAATCCTCCAAACGTAGGAAAGTTCTCAACTCACCTCCTTCCATCAAGTAACATCTCCACAAATCAACAGTTGTGATGAGTGTGCCCAACATGCCTACACTCCTCAAACATCTCAATGAACTATCAAAATTTCTCTAAGTAGGATGATTCACCTCAAATATCTTTCATGACTTGACACATTCGAGCCAATACTATATCAACCTCAACCAACGACCCTCGTCGAGTCTTTGAGTCATCGCACAATCATCCACAAGTCAACAAGTTGCACTCTACCTCATCTAATTTCCCATACCAAAGGTGAGAGAACACCACCCAACTCACAAATTGGTATGCATTCTTCCCATTGAGGTTGAATTCCAACAATTCTTGGTCAACTCCTTTGCTGAATCAATCCATCTCCTAGAACAAACTAAAGTGAACCACTGGAAAACATCCAAACTTTGTCACTATCTTCATGATGGTCAATTCATCGCATGACCCAACGAAACCATATAAGGAACCAAACACCAAGGTGACTTACCCAACCTCTCAAACTTGACATGTGCATACTTCACTACCCACTTCACCGCAATGACCTATCCAAAGTTCCTCATGAAATATTTAGGAATATTCCCCTCGATACCTCTATGTTTGCATCCAAATATTCCCTAGTCTACCATAGGACTCGTCCAAGTAGGTTTCACTATGATCTCTTCACATCCAACCAACCAAGGCATCTCAAAATGATACAAGACTTCTTCGAATCTGGACCACTTGAGTCACCCTCAAGTTTGTCGGTTCTCACCATGGAAATAGATTGCACTTGAACCACCAAGTCATCCAACTTCCCTTCAAAGTACTCACTACAACACTTAGGAAATTCAAGAACTAGAAACCAACCATACATTTCCAATGACATCATTTGTCGCAACCATGTTCTAAGCCTATTGTCCTAGGACTGAACCTACCCAAGAACCTGAATCTCCACATGAATTCCCCTCAACCACCATCCGCATCTCCACAATCATGAAATACCTTTGATGCAATACAAGGTTGATTCCATCCATTCACTTCATAAATCCATATAAGTCCCAAAATTTGCATGCAACTGGTCAAACTAATCTTCAATGTCTTTCCATCTACGCACCTTGACTGCTTCCACTTCAAAGCACCATACACCCACCACCCGACTGCCAAGTCATATTACTGCTAAATGACTAGTGTAATTCTACAAAGAGTTACCTCATCTGAAGGTTGCAGTCTACCCATCATCCAACAACCCAAATCAATTCAATTGTTGTTCTCATAAATGCATGACACAGACACATCATGATGGAAATGTTCCCAACCAATTGTCTCTTGTAGAGATGCTCTAGGTTGCCCTAGGTCATCCAATGCACCCAAGTACTTCACCTTGCTACAACCTATAACTACTCCCCTTTTTTATCACTTCTATGATCACCCTCTGGATTTCGCTTCTATGATCACTTATGAAGTTAGATATTGTAAGGCACCATATCTTTTATAATAACCGAAAACAAAAATATTGCATAGAATAACAATGGAATAACACAATATATGAAACCACAATACCAAAATAATACCTTTATTGATAGGAAACAATGTTCACTTTCCTCTTTGAGGGGGAAACCTCCAACAGAGTAGCACTCTATTACAATAATTTTCAAGACAATAATTCTCATGCCCTCAACTCCTATTTATACTAAATCTATCTACCAAAAGAATAGTCTAGAGGAATATCTTCTAGAAGTGGAAGATTCTATTAGGTCTTCTTACATTTGACTTATTATTCCTTATTACTAGGCCTTATTAATATTGGATTTTATTACATGGAAAATATATTACTCTACTTACGTGAGGGGTTAGGGAGGCTAGTTCCCTAACATGCCCTCCCCTTTAAAAAAAAACCTTTTCCTCAAGGCCTGAGATGAGGAAATTGTTGCAGAATGGTAGTTGGCTCCAAGTGGAATATGCTGGAGTTTAATATTTCCATTGTACTAACACGTACTTGATGGTGCATTGATGGAGACAACTCTCATGCTGGTCCAATACTGCTCGTGGCTACAAACAGATGGATCCTTCTTTATCCAACTCGAGAAGACTAAGTTTTATTTTGGGACTCAGTTCCAATAACCTTATTTAAGCATGAGACATGAAAAACAATATGAAGCTTAGAATGATTGGGAAAAGCTAACTGATAGGCCGCCTATCCCACTCTCTTGAGAATTGTATAAGGACCATAATTTGGTTGCCATATTCTAACAATGGTCAGCCTTGAGTGAAGTCTTCTTATAAGGTTGCAGTAAAGTAAACACTTGGTCCCATTTAGCATATTGATGTTATGCATGACCTTGATCTGCTTGTTTCTTCATGCAAATTTGAGCCATGACCAAATTCTCTTTGAGGTTATGGAGAATAGCCTCTCGAAATGTAAGATTTTGGTCAACCACCAGGACCTTCGAGACACCGAGCATGTATGAGAGAACTAAAGGTATATTTTGTCCATATAATTATACAAAAGGAGTCATGAAAGTAGCTATATGGTAAGAAGTTTTTTACCACCATTCATTTTGGGGTAACCATTGAGCCCACTAATTTTTTCTCTTAGATGCAAAACACCTCAAATATGTTTCCAAAAACATTTTGACAACTTCATTTTGTCCATCAGGCTGAGGATGATAGGCAGTGCGCAGATGCAATTGGGTTCCCTGTATCCTGAACATTTATGTCCAAAAAATGATGGTGAAAATGGGATCTCAGTCAAAGATAATATAATGAGGCATGCCATGAAGTTTGAAGATATTATCCATGAAAATTTGAGCTACTATGGATGCAATGAAGGAATTTTGCAGAGAACATAAATGAGCATATTTGGTTAGACAATCAACCACCACCATAATGACTTCCTTATTGCCACATTTAGGTAGGCCCACAATGAAATCCATAGAAATATCCCTCCATATAGAAAGGGGAATTGGAAGGGGTTGGAGTGTGTCTAGGGCTTTGACAGTTTCTCCCTTCTTGCATTGAAAAACATCATATTGAACCACAAAAGTGTGGATTTCATGTTTGATACCATCCCAGAAAAAAGAATGTTTGAACCTTTCATAGGTTTTGGTAAACCCTGAATACCCAACTTTAGGTGAAGCATGAAGCTTAGAAAGCAATGTGGATTTAAGTTGCGATTGGTTTCTTAAATAGAGATGGCCTTGGTATTGAAGCTCATTATTGTGCCAATAGTACCCTAGAGAAGTTGGAGAATTTTCTTTAAATTGCTAGATGGGGTGAGATATTTTGGGATCTTGCAACCATTCCCGGCGAGCAGATTGGAGACATTTTCATACAACAAAAGAGAGGAAAAAGAGGTACCGTTCTTGTTACACATCAAAATTACTCACTTCAATATTGTTGCAAGTGTCACCATTACAAGTGTTGTAAGTGTCGCATCTTGACCACAAGTGTCGCAAACATCATACTGCCATCTTTCCTATGTTGTGCCTCTAAGAACATCATAAGGACACTTAAGACACCTCAAAGACTAGTTTTGAAGAGGAGAAATCAATTGACAAGGAGTGTGAGCCTTTTTCCATTGAAAATGCCACTCAAAAGTCAAATTTGGAAAGGAGCGCTCCTGTACATACTATTAGGGAGCACTGGTGCTATGTGCCCTCTTTCAGGGGAGCGTTCCAATGCTCTGTGTCCCTTTTGAGGGATCACTGGCCTTTTTTGGGCGAAATTTGGTTTGTTGGTGGAAATCAGGGAAGAATCCCCTCAATCTCTGAAGTTGGTTGGATTCAAATATGAGTTCAAGGCATGATCTTAGGGAAGATACACAATTGAAGGAGAGGAATCCTCAACTTATCTCAAATATATCTCAAGTGTTTGAGTCTCTCCAAGATTATATAAGGAGGCCTTCTCATCATGAAAGGTACATGAAAAGATTGGAGGTATGAAACCTATGATCTCATAGGCAACATACAGTATATGGATATTGAGAATTACACATAACTTATGATCCCATAAGTGATATTCCATTGAATCATAATCAATGTAGATTACTTGAGCAAAGGGTTTGGACAAGGAGAGATGGAAGAAGTTGTTACACCTTCATCAGAGGATTGTAAGTATTCTTCATTTGTTCTCATTAATATACATACATGCTTGGCCTGTTTCTTTCAAGTTTATGTTTGTTCCACATGAACATGTCTTCAGTAGATAGATCTATATTTGAGCTAATATCGGTAGAATAGGAAGCTTGTTGTATCCTTGTTTGTTCTATAGGACTTATCGAGGAGCTTGGGATTGAATCTCAACTTGGACTTTGCGAGGACAAATTCCATTTAAAAAGGTACACTTTTCTTATTCCTCTTCATTCATTAGCTTAATTAGATCTAAAAGGATGTCAATGACCAATGATAACACCCTTCATGTCTTGGTTTTAGGGGTCTGATACCAAGAGGGAATCCGCTTGTCCAGAGGAGGATTCATCTGTAACAGAAATTGGTGACTCGACTGGGAAAGAGCTCTGATCTTTGTTTCCTTTACTACATCTTGTTTTGGCCCTTTTCCCACTTCTTGACCTTCTCCATACTGTCTTTGATTGTTGGATCCATTTGATTGGCTCTTGATTTCATCACCTTCAAATTGATTAACTGAGTTTGCTTGATTCTTTGACTTTCTGGGCATTTTTTTGAATTTTTAGAGGCCAGCACCCCCTACCCTTGTTATCAGATCGTTGGCACTCCCTACTGGTCTTACAAAGAGCATTGGAATGATTTGGTGCCCCTTACACCAGAGTGCTACCCCTTTTCTGTGCAAAATCCTCTAGGGTTTCATTCTTTGAAGTTCAATTTTTTCTTTTGGCACTTGCTCGGAGTCTTATCATCTCAGTACATCCTTGATTTGGCCTTCAACACTCTGCTTTCTAAGAATTGATCACATTTTTTTTGGAATTTTGACATTTTTCTTCATTACGTAGAAGTCACTCTTTGTCTTTGTTGATTTAGAGTCAACTTACTATTTTCTTCTCATTTATCTGACTGAGTGGAAGATTTTGTGAGGAAATTCAAAGGTCTATTCACCATTCCATTTGATATTTGAGGTCATTTTCCCAAGAAATTAATTTTTGAGTGGTTTCTCTATTCTCCCTATCTTTTCTTGCATTTTATTGTCTTCCTTGAATGCTTGCATTTAAAGTAGCATAATTGCATGTTTTTTGACATTTTGGGACATTGTGCATCTGAAATGATGAATGTTTTCTCCTTCTCATAGCATAGTTTTCATCGAAATGAAAAGATTTCATATTCATCTCTTTGCATAAATTTTGAGTCGTTCAAAACACCATATTTTCCATGCCATTTTCCTTTTGAGTAACAAGAACTTTAAAAATCAAGCACTAAACTAAAATTGATTAGACATTTTTACATTTTCTGGTAGAAAACCTACATTAGATTAGTTGTGGGGATTTGGAATAGGTGTGAAAGATAACTTTCCAAAGCTGCAAACAAACATAGTATCATGTGTTAGGGAGCGGTGAAATCCAATTGTTTCATTTTGTCCTGGGAAGCCCTTCTCACACAAGGGTCAATCACAAGGTCGACTTGAGACTAGCAGAGTTAGTCACCCTGCTTTGTTGGTCTTTGTTTAGAGATTGCGTGTATTATGGGGGTCGCTTGAAGGTATACCCACAATGATGAGTGGAAGCCTTTCAAGTTGATTTCAGGCTAGATACCCTTCCCTTGCGTGTGGATCAGACCATCGACTGTTTCCCTAGGGTTCATTGTTGTAGTTGGTAACCTTAGTGGCCTATCTCTTTAGGGTCTTTACACAAGGTGACTGTGGAGGGGAAAGTCTTCACAGTACCTGGAATCGACATTGGCTAGACTCACTTGGGCTCTTTGGACGATATACCCACAATTATGTGTGGGAGCTTTCACCAGGGTGTAAGTCCATTAAGCAAGTCGTCAACATAACTTTTTCACCCACTCTATCTCAACCCCTTCTTACTTTGTTCTCGCGACGTTGGATTTCATCACCAACTAGTGTGCTCATTGTGAGAAGGTTTTGTTTGCTTTCTAGCTTACTATATTTTTAACGTGTGTTGTTTTTTTTCCCTAGAAGAATCTAGGTTGGATATTTATTTTTATGGCGTCAGTTCCCGGGATGACCAATGAAGGAACCCCTTTTCCAAGGGAACCCTTTTTTTTTCCTTCTTATGGAAACATTGGTCCTCCTTACATTGCTACTTTGAGCCTTCAAGATCTCACAATTGGGTTACTGGTATGGTTTTTTTCCACTACAGTGATCTCGAATGCAGGTGCTTCAGATGTAAGCACACCACCCACACATAAACCTCATGTTGACCTTTCACCTTCTTCATCCATCAAGTCTCCTTCCATTTCTCCTTTTTCACCTAGTGAAATCTCTAAAGCGAGTAGCCAGGTTGATAAGAAGAAGAATAAATGAAAAGAGAAGAAGAAGAACCAGAAAGGGACCAAACCTCCAACTACATCAAATGTTGGATCCAAACAACCAACTACTGTTAATAGTACTGGGAGTGTTGATGAGGTCAACAATATTAAAATGAAGAATCTAAAACCAAAATTCCCTTGTAGTATTTCTAAGGGTGACCACTTTCTGAGGGATTTCCCTGGTATTCCCAAGGTCTTAGAAGTGTGGTCCTCCACATCATCAGCCCCTACTGGTCATGCCGGTGATACCCCATCAACTAGTGATGTTAAGGTTGATAAGAAGAAGAAATCTGTCAAATTTCCTTGTATGTTATGCAAAGGTGATCATTATTCTCACCTTTGTCCTTGTATGGATGAGGCTTCTTCTCTTTTGGAAAAGCTTCAACTTCCAACTGGTTATCATAGAATTTCCCCCAACCCATCATTAGTTGATGGAATGGTCAATCTAGTTCCATATCTAGTCAATCTAGTTGATCCAGTGGTCAATATAGTTTCATCCTCGATTGAACCACTAACCAAAGTAGCTGATCCAATTCCATCATCGGTCAACCCCACTCTTCATCTACAAAATGAACCCAAAGTGACTGATCTAGTTCCATCATCGGTCAACCCCACTCTTCCTATACAGAGTGAACCCAAAGTGACTGATCCAGTTCCTTCCTTGGTCAGTCCCACCCTTCATCTAAAGAGTGTCAAAGTGGTCGATCTGATTCCACCATCGATCGATCCTACTCTCCCGCTAGAGAGTAAACCTGATTCTTACCACGTTTTTCTCATTGAAACAGGATCTGCCGTGCCGGGGGGCATTCCTCCTTCTTATGCAAAAACCCTTCCAAGTAATGAGGCTATCCTTTTTTATTGGGGTGTGCTAACTGGACCTTGTCTTCCCTCTCACATGTCTTTCAAGATTACAGTAAAAGTGTGTGGTCGGGACATTCCTCATGCACTGATAGATGAAGATTCATCCGTTAGTATTTTGTACTCTATTTCTTGGAAATATTTGGGTTATCCTCAGCTTGTGCTAGTTACCCAGACTCTGTTCACTTTTAACAAAAGAACCAGTCACCCTTTAGGGATCCTTCCTTGGGAGGGAAAACTTTCTTTATTGATGTTATGGTAGTCCAGGACCCCTTCAATTTCAATTTACTCCTTGGGAGAGATCATGTCTATGCCATGAAAGCTATTGTGTCCACTCTTTTTCATGTGATATATTTCCTGCACGATGGAATAATGGTTACTATTGATCAACTTTCATTTGTTGGCCCTAACTTGACCATCAACCCAATATGCTCCCTAATCGGGTCTTATATGGAGTCGGTATCACCCCTGCCATAGGTCAATTATGTGGTGATGTCTCCCATGACTTCAAATTCTGATGATTTGGATCTGGTAGTTGACATGGTGATCTCTTCGGTAGGGCTATTGGAGCCTGATCTGCTTAGCCCTGTCACAACCCTCGACATGTGTTCCTTCCAGAGCATTGTTCTTCCATCCAGTGAAGATCTCTTGGAATCCATGATCAAGTTTTGTCCCTTGACATGGTTTCCTTCCAGAGAGTTATCCTTTTGGAATCCATTATCAAGAAGAGGCCACGAGCATAATTTCTCTTCTCCGTGGCAAGCTCATTAAAAAATGAAATAGAGGTTATGAGCATCATTTTCCTTTCTGTAGAAAGCTCGTTAAAAGATGAAACAGAGGCCATGAGCATAGTTTTTTATTTTCTATAGAAAGCTCATTAAAAAATGAAACAAAAATATGGGGATTGAACCCAGATGCTTGAGCATAGTTCTTTTCCTATGTTAAGCTCATTAAAAAATGAAACAGTCACCTCTCATGTCAGGTCGAGTCTTTCACCAGATCTCGTAGATGTTGAGTCGAGTCTTTCATTAGGTCTCATATTTGAACCTTCATTGCATCCACCCTTATCCTTTTTCTCCATCTAGTACAAAAATTGGTGACAACCTCAAAGTCAGTGAATGAATTGAAGCTTGGGGGGGCATGTCTCCAACCTTTGATGATCATTCTGGAGTTAATCCACTAGCCTTTCAAGCTAGGGGCATATCGAGCTTAGTATTTTTTCTTTCTCGCACTTGTAAAAACATGAGAACGTAACTGAGTATACTTTTATCACTTTTTCAGACTTGTAAAGGTTATACAAAAAAGGAACCCCTTGGATTCGTATTTAATCTCTTTTCAGACTCTCTAAACGTGAAAATATTTTTGAGTGATCTTGCTTCCTTTCCCACTCGTTAAAAGGTTTGAAAGGTCATCTTTTGAGTGATAATTTATCTCTTTTTCGGGCTCGCGAGACTAATATTACAAAAAAGGACCACATTGGAGTCGTCTTTAATTCATTTTCAGACTCTCTAAATATAAAAAACAATCGATTTTACCTTCTCTGGACTCGTTAAAAAAATCATACATTGAAGGTCCCATATGGGATCGAAGCCTTACTTCTTCTAGTTTGTTAAACAAAGGAAGAGGAACTTACCGAAGGTGAGTTATATTGAGCATGTGTTACCCTCCTCGAGCTCGTTAAACCAGAAAGAGGTACTTGTCTATCTGGATGGGGGGGGAAATTGAAAGAAGCAAGCCAAGTAGTTTTTTAGAAGTTTACTAGTGACCTTACAGTCACCCTTGAACATGCCATTTTATCTTTTCATGCATTTTAGTCTGCTGAACCTGTGCATTGAACCAATCCTTTGAGTTTCATTACTCCTTTGGGTCACCTGATGTAAGTCACAGTATCCATTGCATTATCAAGTTTTGGTCCCCATCAAGTTTCTTCCATCATGCCTCAGTGTTCAAGGGAACTATCTTCCTCGAGAGTCAGCCATAAAAAATATCATGTTTCAATACCTGTGTCAGTCCATGTTCGTTTGATCCACCAATTACATCTCTGTGTCTATTTTATGTCGTTGATGGGGGATACATCAAGGCCCTCCTTCAACGAGTCTATTCCTATCAACTTCATCACATTATCTAGGAGCTAGACTTAGAAACCAGTTAGTAGTTTGGCACCTGCATGCCTCAATGGCAGGCCTCCTCACATATGACAATAGGTTTACATCATTGACCTCTAATCAAATGATTACATGGATGTTTGAATTCATCTCATCTATTCACATTCACTGGAATGTACTAGGGTACCTTGGGAATCATTGACATCAATGGTGATTTTCCTTACGCTTGTCAATGGTTTACATCATTGACCGGTAATCAAGTGGTTTCTGCCATGTTTGACATCAGGACATCTATTCACATGGTTAGATTCATACTACATTGGGATTGGTAAGAAGACCCTAGGTTGAGTCATTCACTTGGATATATACTTTACCCAGGTTGCGATAGAGTTTCTCTTGAATATTGACACATATACTGTCACATAGATCCACTTTGTATTGGTCCGTGGCTATGTCTTGTCATCTCGTAGATCCACAATGTATTTTTCGTGGCTACGATCAGCTCATGTCATGGAAGTATATATCCACGTTGTATGTTTAGTAGCTATACCTTTTTGTCAATATAATTATGGATCTGCAGTGTATTCTATGGTGGCCATACCTGAAAAGTCTTTATCACTGAAGCATATGTATGTCTTCCTTGGGTTTGAAACATGTCCTAATATTTTTTTGATGGTTGTGTGAAAATTTTTCTAGGTTCTCCGCATCCCTACCATTGCTCTAAAAAGTCTACAAAGTACTTCAATCATCATCGTATTCTGACTTCGCACTTTGGGGGGCAATCTATTACACATCAAAATTAATCACTTCAATAGTGTCTCAAGTGTCATCATTAAAAGTGTTGTAAGTGTCGCATCTTGTCCGCAAGTGTCCCATCTTGAACACAAGTGTCACAAACATCAAACTTCCATATTTCCTAGGTTTTGCCTCTAACGACATCATAAGGAAACTTAAGACACCTTAAAGACTAGTTTTGAAGAGGAGAAATCAATTGATAAGGAGTACAAGCCTTTTTCCACTGAAAAAGACACTCAAAAGTCAAATTTGGAAAGGAGCGCTCCCCTACATATTGTCAGGGAGTGCTGGCACTCTGAACCCTCTTCTAGGGGAGAGTTTCAACACGTTGTGCCCCTTTTGAGGGAGCGCTGACCTTTTTTGGGTGAAATTTGGTTTGTTGGAGGAAATCAGGGAAGAATCCCCTCAATCTCTGAAGTTGGTTGGATTTGAATATGAGTTCAAGGCATTATATTAGGGAAGATCCACAACTGAAGGAGAGGAATCCTCAACTTATCCCAAATATCTCTCAAGTGGTTGGGTCTCTCCAATATTATATAAGGAGGCCTTCTCATGGTGAAAGGTACATGAAAAGATTGGAGGTATGAAACCTATGATCTCATAGGCAACATACAGTAGATGGAGATTGAAAATTACACCAAACTTATGATCCCATAAGTGAGATGCCATTGAATCATAATCAGTGTAGATTAATTGAGCAAAGGGGTTGGACAAGGAGAACTGGAAGAAGTTTCTTCTCCTTCATTAGAGGATTGTAAGTATTCTTCATTTGTTCTCATTAATATACATACATGCTTGGCCTGTTTCTTTCAAGTTTATGTTTGTTCCACATGAACTTTTCTTCATTAGATAGATCTGTATTTGAGCTAATCTTGGTAGAATAGGAAGCTTGTTGTATCTTTGTTTGTTCTATAGGTCCTATTGAGGAGCTTGGGATTGAAGCTCAACTTGGACTTTGCGAGGACAAATTCCATTTAAAAAGGTACACTTTTCTTCTTCCTCTTCATTCATTAGCTTAATTATATCTAAAAGGATGTCAGTGACCAATGATAGCACCCTTTCTGTCTTTGTTTTAGGGATCTAGATACCAAGAGGGAATCCACTTGTCTGTAGGAGGATTCACCTATAACACTTCTTCTTCATATTTTGGGGAAAGAGGGTCAACGACCACATTTTATTTTCCTTTCTTGTAAATGATCTCATAATCATATCCAAATAGCTCAGTTACCCATTTTTGTTGCTTCAGGGATGAAATTATTTGTTCTAGAAAATACATAACGCTCTAGTAATGGGAATCAATGATCTCAGGGGAACCTATTGTGATTCCTTGAAATAGATATTGTTGTCAATCCTATTGGAATTGCATGGTTAATTCCCTAAAATATATGAGAATGGGGCCCAAAGGGCGTAACCATTCAACACCTAGAACAATGTCACAACCACTCATATGGATGGAAAACATCTGATATTTCAGGTGGTACTTCCCAATTTGATGACGTACATTTTCACAACACTCACCACATTTCATGGAATTTCCATTAACTATCATGATTTGAAAATTATTGAAAAAATGAATATAGTAATTTTGATTTCCTCATAAATGTGGCGGTGAATAAAATTATGGGTGCTTCCACTCTCAACAAGGATGATTAAATTCCTATGCTTAATATAACCAATGAGCTTGAGATTTTGAGGACTAGAGAAGCCCACGAAGGCATGTAATGTAATCAATGGTTAAAATTATGGTGGTTCATCAAGCGAAGTAGTAACATCGAGAAGGGTTATCTCTTTAACAAGAGATATTTCAACTCCTATTTAGAAAAATCCTCTGAAATGACCATAAAAATCGTTTGTTCCTTACACTTGTGCCCAGGAAAATATTTTTCATCACATAGATAGAAAAGACCTTTGAGTTGGTGTTCAACTATTTATTCCCTTGTTAAATTTTGTACCTTGAGAGGAGTGTCCCAAGGGGAAAGTGGGTTGGGTTTAGGGAGGGGAACAAAAGTCAGTTTTCTACTCTAGTCCAAAAGGACATGTTGTTCCTCCTTGAAACGCTTAGTTTCTTCCAACCAATTCGATAGGTGAGCCTTCATGACATGGGAATGAATTTCATCCTTGAGGCCACTGATAAATCATTCTGTGAAGAAAGCATATTCCATGCCCTCCATTAGGAAATCCAAGTGCTCATAGGCAATGATAAAATCTTCTACTGTGCTAGATCATTTCAGCTTGGTCATACATGCTAAATGGTGGGTGTCTGTGTCAAAGTATTCACTCAACAACAAAATATGACCAAAAAACATACCCTTGGCTTGCATTGCAATGCCATTTCCATTATTTCCATCTTTCTGGATCAAAATAGAGAATTCCATAATGAAGCTTGGTTAACTCATCAGTGATACCATGTAGGGAGAAAAAATGTTCCATTTGAGTAACCAAGCCTTGTGGTTTTGATCCATTAGATTTGTTGACATCGAATATGGGAAGACGTGGGTCACAAGGTAGGTAGTTGGAATGAGAGGGGAGAGGTTGATTGGAGTCAACACCTTTATTATACAGAGTGGGGTCATAGGAGGAGGTAGCTTGGAATTTGGTCATGAATTGGTGGAGTGTAGAATGGACTACATTAATTTGGCCACATAGTTGGTCTTTGACTTCACCAATGGTGCTCTGGAGCTGGTCTTAGATGATGTCTATTTTTTCATGAATGGCCATAATGTCCTTGTTTATTCTTTCTTGAAGGGAAGCCAGATCAGTACTCAGTTTTTGGTTGGTTTCTTTTTGGCAAGTGGGAACCATGATTGAAAGAGGGGTGGGTCCATAGGGTCAAAGAAAGAGTTGAAAACCATATGCATGACAATGATCATGGTGAAGAGGGAAATCATTGTTATTAGGATGAAAAGAGGAATCACTATGATCATGAAAAAAAGAGGACAAAAAAAGGATGAAAATTATAGGATCATTGCGATCGGGACGAAAAGAGGAATGCAATGGGCTAGGTCTGAAATAAGAGTGCATGAAGGCCCCATAATTTTTTTTCTCCTATGGAGTTATACTCCGATCTAAATAATACTGCAATGTCAAAAGGCCCAAATTATTAACAGGAAAAAATGTATAGTAATTTCACAACTAGAATGCAGGAGGTAAAGTTGCACGGAAATAGATATTGTCTGGTCTGTTTATGTTTCCATCCCTAGGGTTAAGGTATTTAGGGTTTCTATAGTTTTCCCTGTGCTATAGATCTTTGATATACATGTGAGGTCCAACGATATTACTCGGCCCAATATCTCATGTTACTAATTAAGGAGGCTAAACCATGCCCTTATCCATACTACTTGAATACCCAGGTACTAGATAGTATCTTCCCAATTGTTGTTATCGATGGAACTATAGAAGTCAAGCATTCGATTGTTTTAACTATGGATGGATTTAGGTGTTAGATAAAAAGGATCGTGGAGCAATAAAAATAAGACAAATGCATAAATAAAACACAGAAGATACACAATACAATAGAGACACAGATATGCATGGTTCAACCAGTGTGGGCTATGTCCACTGGAGAAATTTCCATGTCATTCCTTTTTATTATCCAACAAATGAAGGGATACAACCTATAGCACACCAACTATAACTTCCTCTTCTTTCTCTCACAATATCCTCTCTCAGAATACAATATTCACAATGATACATAGTTGCAATACAATTTCCCTCTTAAAAGAGGGTTTCCTTCTAGGGAAAATAACCCTAACATAAATTCTACCATCAGATTTGCGACCTTACAATATACATTTACAAAGAAAATTTTCCTTCTAGGGCTTTGCCCCTGAACCCCTGTTTGGATCCCTTTTTCCCCTAGATCCCCCATTCGGGGGCATGAGTTCCCCGAACCCCGTAGGGGGGGAAATACCCCTTTGCAACCCTTTCGGGTGGAGGAGTGTACAATATTCTGGGGTGTACAATATTCATGGGGTATAAACACAACTTAAAACAAAGACCTATGAATTAGGAAGATAATCAGGCTCCACAACCAATAATCTCCCATTTGGAGACTGAACTCAACAAATCCACCATTATTGTATCTGCTAGACTATGATCCTTCTTGGACCTGTAAAATTCCTCATCTTCACCTTCATGCTTGAATACCAATTGAAACTAAGAAGTAACTTAGTTTCTCCCTGGTTACTCCCTTTGTTAACATGTCTGCAGGATTTTGGTTAGTATGTATCTTTTCAAATTTCAAATGTCTATCTTCCAAGACGGATCGTATCAAATGGTACCTGAGATGTATATTCTTAGTATTTGAATGGAAGGATGAGTTCTTTGCAAGATGAATGGAACTCTCACTGTCACAGTACAATATGCTATTGTCTTACTTCTTTCCCAATTCCTCCATAAACCTCTGTAACCAAATAATCTCTTTACTAGCCTCTGTAGCAACAACATACTCTACCTCTATTGTTGAAAGTGTAACAACCTTTTGCAGTTTCAAAATCCAACTTACTATTGTTCCACCTACAGTAAAAACATACCCTGTGGTGCTCCTCCTTCTATCTTTATCACTTTCGATATCTGAAGCAACATATCTCTGTAGAATAGTGTTTGAACCTCCAAATTATAATGCATGAGTAGCAGTACCTTTCAAATACATGAGAATCCACTTTACTTCCTCCCAATGTTCTTTACCTGGATTGTTCATATACATGCTCGCAATTCTGACTACATGTGCAATATCTGGTCTTGTGAAAACCATCACATACATCAAGCTGCTAACTGTTGATGAATAAGGGACCCTGGACATGTATTCTATCTCCTCCTATGTCTTGGGACACATTTCCTTGGTTAATTTGAAATGATTTTCCAAAGGTGTACTATCTAGTTTTTCATTCTGCATTCTAAACCTCTCCAACAACTTCTCTATGTACTCACCCTGAGATAATGTCAATTTGCGATTTTTCCTGTCTCTTGTTATTCTCATACCAAGGATTTTCTTTGCAGCACCCAAATCCTTCATCACAAATGAATTAGCCAATTTATTTTTGAGCAAATTTATATCTTGCATATTAGAACCTGCAAAAAGCATGTCATCTACATACAATAGCAAGATAATATAGCTTCCATTTTGTAGCCTTTTAAAATAAACACAGTGATCAAAATGACATCTTAGCGTTGTTCTGTCATAAACCTGTCAAAATTCAAATACCACTTCCTTGGAGATTTCTTTATGCCATACAAGCCCTTCTTCAACCCGCATACCAAATTTTACTTCCCTTTGACCTCATACCCCTTTGATTGTTGCATATAAATCTCTTCCTCCAAATACCCATGGAGAAAAGTTGTTTTTACATCTAACTGTTCAAGATTTAAATATTCTACTGCCACAAGACTTAAAATATTCTTAATTGAAGTCATTTTAAAAATAGAAGAAAATATTTCATCAAAATCTATACCTTTCTTTTGTGCAAACCCCTTTACAAAATGTTTATCCTTGTACCGCTTTTTGCCTCCATCTTCTTCCTTCAACCTGTAAACCCATTTATTCTGCAATGCTCTTTTTCTTGCAGAAAACTAAACCAAGTCCCAAGTCTAGTTATTTACCAAGGAATCCATTTCCTCTTTCATTCTTTGCTCCCACTTATTTCTAGTGTCTACCTGCATTGCCTCTTCATAACATTATGGTTCACTAAAATCAATCAACAATAAATAATACAATGAAGGAGAGTATCGTTCAAGGGGTCTACTTAACTTGGTATATCCTCTAACAACACTTGCAGGAGTTTGAGGTACCTGTTGCTCCTATTGTTGTACATTTTTATTTTATTGTACCTTTGGAATTTCTTTTTCAATGATCTCATCAAGCACTGTGTATTTTTGTTTTTCCTTTTCTTGTATCTTTCCCTACAACTGATCTTTGTACACGACCTTCTCATTGAATATGCCATCTCTACTTCTAATAATTTTTTGTTTTTCATAATCCCATAATAAATAACCAAAATCATTAACATCGTAACCAATAAAGGTGCACTTCTTCAATTTTTACTAAAGCTTTGTTCTATTTTCTTTATCAATATGGGAAAATGCTTCACAACCAAAAGTCTTCAAAAAAGAATAGTTTACCTTTTTACCATCGATGCCTCCTCTAGAATTCCACAATCCAAAGAGATTGAAGGTCCTATGTTTATTAAGTAAATAAAAATATCTACAATATCTGCCCAAAACTATAAGGGAAAACTAGCATGCAATCTCATACTCCTTGCACACTCCATGATTGTCCAGTTCATCCTTTCTGACACACCATTTTGTTGTAGTGTTCCTGGAACTATCTTCTCTATATGAATCCCATGGTATGAACAGTAATCATCAAAATCCTTGCTGCAATATTCACCTCCATTTTCTGATATGATAAAACCTCAACCTTTTTCATTTCTCATTCTAAATTAAAGCTTTCCATTTCTTAAAAGTATCAAAAACATCGGATTTTTGTTGAATTCAATAAACCCAAGTTTTTCTAGTCTCATCATCAATAAAAGTAACATAATAATGAGATTCACCAAGAGATGATACCTAATTTGGTCCCCATACATCTGTATGCACAAGATCTAACCTTTCACTCTTCTTTTCTTTTCCAACTTTGAGAAATATGACTATCTTATGTTTTCTATAAACATAATGCCCACAGAAATCCAAATCAATTTGTTTAAGATCTGGTAACAAATTTATTTTGTGAAGTATCTACATCCCCTTCTCACTGATGTTTCCAAGCTTATGATTCCCTAGTTCTGTATCCACTCATGTATAAGATAAATATATAGAAAAGTCAGTATTACCAGTACATAAATACAATGTACCTACCTTCTCTCCTTTTTCTATCACCGGTGATCCTTTGGTTACCTTCCACGCCTTATCTATAAATATGAATATACAACCTTCACTTGGAAACTTCCCTATTGAAATTAGATTTTTCCTTAGGTTTGGAACATGTCTTACCTCTTTCAACAACCATTGGTTTCCATTCCTTTGCTTTATTTTTACCTTTCCCATCCCAACAATTTTGCATGGTGCATCATCACCCAAATGAACCTGTCCAAAATTACCTTGAACATAATCTAGAAAATATTTCTTATGGGATGTGGCATGAAATGAATCCCCTGAATCTACTACCAAATACTCAAAAACATTATCTACAAAAAGAATCAAAGAATCTTGTAACACATCACCTTTTACATTTGCTTCCTGATTTTTCTCCTGTTGTCCATCTCTTTGTTACTTTGGAGATCTGCAGTATTTCTTCAGATGTCCTTTCTTCCCACAATTCTATCACTCTATATTTCCCAACTATATTTGGATCTACCCTTCCTATAATTCTTGTGCTTCCCTAAGCCCTTTCCTCTATCCTTTTTTCTTCCTATGTTCTCCATGTTTAACTCATTACTTGATGTCTCATCTGTGATTTTCCATCGTATTTCCTCGCTAAGGATAACACCAATAACACCATCAAATTTGAAAGCGTTTGAACTAGAGAAAAATTTACTTACATCCATGACCAATTCATTCCATCTTTCTGGCAATGAGCACACGATTAGAAGATCTCCGACCTCGTCATCAAAGTCCACTTTTACAGAACTTAGTTGATTAGTAACCATATTAAATTCATTTAAATGATCTCCAATAGACCCACCTTATAACATCTTCATATTAAATAATCTCTTCATTAGAAATACCTTATTATTGCTAAGGGGTTTTCATATACTTTAGCCAATGCGTCCATCAACTCCTTCATTGTATTTCCTTTCAAAATATTGAAAGCCACCGATGTTGCTAGTCTCAACCATATCGTTCCTAGTACCTTTCTGTCAAGAACCTACCATTCTTCATCCTTCATGGTCATCGTCTTATTTTCTATTCCACCCAATGGTAGGAATAGATCATTCTGATATAAATAATCTTTCATCTTCATCTTCCATAACTGGTAGTTTTATTCGTTAAATTTATCGACCCTAAACTTTCCATCTTTCATTTTTTCTCCCACTCGAACCAGGAACTCTCTTTTCATGTGAGTTACCTTTCGCTTAGATACTAATTGTTAGATAAACAGGATCACAGAGAAATAAAAATAAGACAAATAAGGAAATAAAACACAAAAGATACACAATACAATAGAGACACATATATATGTGGTTCACCCAGTGTGGGCTACGTCCACCAAAGAAATTTCCAGGTCCTTCCTTTTTATTATCCAACAAATGAAGGGATACAACCTACAACACACCCTATATAACTTCCTCTTCTTTCTCTCACAATCTTCTCTCTCAAAATATAATATTCACAATTTCCCTCAAAAAAGAGGGTTTCCTTCTAGGGAAAAAATCCCTAACATAACTTCTACCGTCAAATATGCGACCTTATAATGAATGGTCCATATTTACTATGAAATTTAAATATACATTTACAAGGAAATTTTTCCTTCTTGGGATTAAACCTCG
>SNQJ01S0159237.1:15035-36924 GCA_010110895.2 Picea sitchensis | reverse complement strand
CAAGGCTTGCAATCAACCATCTTAAAATGTGTCAACAAATCCATCACATATTTAGAGTAAGAAATGAAAAATCCATCATAGAGTGGTAATACTTGGAGACCCAAAAAATAATGCAGAGTACCAAGATATGTCATGTCAAAGGATTCAGCAAATTGTTTCTTCAATATACGGATGAGATCATCATTATTGACAGTAATGAGTAAGTCATCTACATATACAACAACAATCAAAGTGTCTCCATTGGTTTGGAGTACATACAAGTTGTGATCAAATTCACAATGTTTGAAACTAAGTCAAAGAAATAAATTTCTGATCTTAGCATACCAAGCTTGGGGAGCCTAATTCAAACCATAAAGCGACTTCTTCAGTCGACATACCAAATTTGAATATGTCACAAAACTAGGTGGTTATTCCATGAAAATTTCTTTAGAAAGGTATCCATCAAGAAATGCACTCTTCACATCTAGCTTAATGGATTTTCCATTCAAAATGAGTAGCAAGGGAAAGAATCAATTGAACATAGTTCATCTTTGTGACAGGGGAAAATATTTAAGTGTAGTTGATTCCTTCTTGTTGAGAAAATAACTTCGCAACTAGGCGTGCTTTATGTCTCTCAACAACACCTTTAGAGGTAAATTTGGTCCTATAGACCCATCGACACTTCATAATGTTATTTCCTTATGGTTGGAGAACCAAGTCCCAAGTGCGATTCTTTGACAAAGAATAAATTTATGTCTACATGGTGTACTTGATCCAAATGGATGTCAATGGCTTCCCACCTATTCCAACTGGTTCATTTTGGTAGTTATTTCCTAGTTTTCGGGTCCCCGACTTCTGGGCTCGTTTTGAGGCCCTAAACATCGTTTTTAGTGCTCGCAACAATTAAATTATAGATGGAGATAGATTCTAATGGAAACGTGTGCACGCCTTGGATAAACCTTTCCAACGGGCTATCATGTTCCTAAAACGGAGATCGTATGCAAAAGTTATGACCCCAGGAAGTTGATGTACTAAGTTACCCCAACAGGGCCCACATGACTTTTGGCGCTTCATCTCCTAGGGTTAGGTTTTTAGATGCATAGGATTTTGGCATTCATGATTATTTTAAAAATTCCTTAAGAGCCTCATTGTAATCATCTTCTTGCAAATGAGCGTATTCATCACATCTCTTCTCACAGATAAGCCGCCACCATTCCAACAAGCTTGTTTTCCACTGCATTTTACAGTTTCATCTTATTTCCTTATTGAATAGAAACCAATTTGACTATATTTATGTTATTCCATGTTAAACATATTTTAATAATAATATGTATTCATTTCTTTCTACTCATAAAATCTGGATCAGTGGTATCAGAGCGGTATGCTCCTTGTCGTTCTTAATGCATGTCCCCAACAAGGTCAGGGTACAAAGAATTGGGTCTTGAGCTTGTTTCTCTTGAAGACAAAAGCTTTTGCATGCCCATGTCACGACCTCTAAACTGGCGGAGAAAATAAATACAAAGGCGGAGATCGCTTTCAAAATTTTTGCTCCAAGGAATCCCTCCATAATGAAGGAATAGAGATGATGGATAACTGCGCCAATCGCTGTGGATACCAACTTGATGCATATTCTTCAGCGGAGTCATGCATGCCTTAAGGTACAAATCAACTTTGATATTCTATATTTGAAGGTTAGATGAATGCGGATATTTGTAGACAAATGGTTGAATCTACTAAAGAGATACCACTGTCCGCCTTTGAATAGAAAAAATTCTTTGATGAAGGTTAGATAGATGCAGATGTTGTAGACAAATGGTTGAATCTACTAAAAGGGTATTTCCCTGTCCATAACTTTTCGAATAGAAAAAAAATTACTGTTGCACTCCTCAAAGTCGTTCCCCATGTCAAATATTGGTGGGAAACGTTCTGTGAGAAAAATGAAACAAAGGAACCCTCATTATTTATAGTCACGATCACCTGGGAGTCCTTTAGGGATGCTATTAAGGAACAATACTACCCTCTCAGAAGTTATGATGACCTGTATACAAAATGGACCACACTGCGATAGGAAAGAGACCAAGCAGTGCATGAGTTCACAAATATCTTCCATACCTTGCGCACCAAGAAAAGTATCAAATATTATGAGCGACATATGGTGCTCAAGTATCACGGTGGTCTGCATAGATACATACAATCCAAAATAGATTTTTTGGACATCTCGTATTTGGGCATGACCTACTGATATGCTTTCAAAATCGAGCAGAAGCTTAAACAAAAGATACAATAATTTGGGCCTGGTAACCCCGCACAACAAAATTAAGGAAAGGTTGGTCCCAACCCGCAAAACAAAGGAAATAGAAAATATGGACAGCCTTAGGAAAACCAGTCCAAGCCACAGGAAAAGAAGGACACCAAAAAGACAAAGAAAGACACCGAGAAGTGGTACAACTTCCATAAGAGCCCCTGACATAACACTACTGATTTTTGCTCAAAGCAGTCGCTGGTGGTTGAGGTGAAAGCCTATAAATCAGATGTGGGTTCCGACTCTGATTTAGAAACAGAAATGGGGAGACAGATCATTGACATGGAACCCAGTGCTATCGTTGCTACCACCAAGCTCCAGTCTAGTGAACTAGACAAGCCAGAGGAAGGCGAGCACCTTTTTCATTCACAAATGTGGGTGAAGGGTACCCCACTATACTTCATCATTGATAGTGGTAGCCAGAAGACCCTCATCTCAATAGAGGTTGTCAAGCGGCTAGCCCTAGATACAACGTCGAACCTGCAACCCTACACCATTGGGTGGCTCCACCAAGCAAGTGATATCCATGTCAACCTAAAATGTTTCATGTCGTACGACATCAATCCCTTCAAAGACAAGGTATTGTGTGATGTTTTTCATCTCGAAGTTTGTAATGTTATTTTGAGCCAACCGTATTTATGGAAACGTCATGTTGTATATGAGTCTAGGCCTCGTAGTGTTATTATTACTTTGAACAAGAAATTGTATAGAATACCCGAGGCAATCCCTCCTAGTGCTATTTCCTTGATCTCTGTCAAGAAATGTAGGAAGAACATCTCTCACACTGGGAATTTTGTTCTTCTTCGTGATTCATTCTCATAGTGAGAGAAAAATCACAGCCACATTGAGGGCCTCTATGACCAACCTTTCCACACATCAGAAGCAACTGTAAAAGGTCGTGAAAGAATACTCAGATATCTTCTCCTCACCTACTGGGGTACCTCTACACCATCAGGTTAATCATACCATAGATTTTACCCACGACGCACCACTTCCCAATGGAACAGTCTACCGTCACTCTCTGTTAAAGAATAAGGAGATCGAGCGGTAGATCCAAGAACTTCTCCACAAGGGGAACATCTATCCTAGCTCATCACATTGTGGGAGCCCAATCATGTTGGTGCAGAAGAAATATGAAACCTGGCAACTCTGCATTGATTACTGGGCCCTGAATAAAATCACAGTTAGGAACCGATACTTGATTCCCCAAATCTAAAACCTCCTTGATTAGCTCATGGGGGCCAAGTACTTTAGTAATATTGATCTGAATTTTGGCTACCACCAGGTCCCAATAGAACAAAAAGATTTATGGAAGACCGCCTTCAAGTCAAAAGAAGGTATTTTTGAATGGCTGGTCATGCCCTTTGTTTTGAAAAATGCTCCAACAACTTTCATGGGCATGATGGATGATATCCTGCGACCATTCACCAATAAATTTGTAGTGGTGTATCTAGATGACATCCTCATCTACAACAAGACTTGGGAGGAACACTTGCAGCATATTCAACAAGTTCTGCACACCCTACAACAACATAAGCTATATGCCAACTTGGAAAAATGCTCCTTTGGCATGGACAAGGTCCATTACCTGGGCTACATGGTTGATCATCATGGTGTACATGTCGATCTAGCCAAGATCCAACTCATATGTGACTGGCTAGCCTTAGCCAAACTCATTGAGCTTCAAATCTTCTTAGCCCTTGCCAATTTCTATCGTGGGTTCGTGTTGGGATTCTCCCATATTGCATGGGCCCTCAACCAAGTAACCAGGGGTGGTGGTAAGGAAACATTTGTGTGTGGCCTATCCCAACAACAAGTGTTTGATGATTTGAAGTAACGCTTGTGCTAAGCCCTAATACTTTCATTATCGGAACTGCAACAACCCTTTGATATTGAGACAAATGCTTCATACTATGCTATGGGCGTCGTTCTCACTCAGCATGGCCACCCTATGGCCTATCATAGTGAGACACTATCAGATGATATCTGTAAGTAACCTACTTACGACAAATAAATGTACTCCATTGTGAAATCCTGTCGCAAGTGGAGACATTACATTCTTGGGAAGGAGATAGTCATCCACACTTATCATAATCCACCACAATTCATGCAGACATAAGGAAAATTGAAGAATGACCGCCATCAGAAGTGGTCCACATACTTGCAATAGTCCCACCTCAACATCAAGTATAAAAAAGGAAGTACCAACTGAGTCGTTGATTTCCTCAGCCGACCTCCAGTGGCAGCACTCACAACGGTGCTAGACTCTTGTAGCCAAAAGACCTTTGGATGGCCCCATCTCTATGAGATAGACCCTGACTTTGCCACCACCTACCAAATGTTGGGTGCAAATCAATTATCGCTAATTTCCATATTCAGGACAAGTTGTTGTGCCATATGGGTCATATCCACTAGAGTCAGGTGGCAGGACACTATGGCGTCGAAGAGATAGTGGAAATACTACAAAAACATATGTACTGGTCAAAACTTTGACAGGATGTGGGAAAGTATATTAGGTTCTGCACTTCCTTTGCTATTTCCAAACCGACCACTAAGAAACAGGGCCTTTTCACCCCTCTACTTACTCTTGACAAGCCATGGGAATCCATCTCAATGGACTACATGTGGGGCCTTCCATCCACCAAGAGGGGAAATGACTGTGTTTTTTTGGTTGTTGATCGCTTTTCCAAGATGGTGATTTTGGTCACCTGTAGGAAGAGCATCACAACAAAGGCCACTGCCAAACTATTCTTTGAACGAGTACTTGCATAAAGAACAACTTACAAAGAACAACTTACAAAGCCCCATCAGAAGATTCTCCCACTCCATTATGGACCTTACACCATCACCAAGGTTGTGGGTGACAATGCTTTTGAGCTAAACATTCCTCCTTTCCTTGTTCTGCAACCAGTGTTCAACATGGCTCTTCTTCGACCATATTTCCCACTAGTATTGGACACCTCAGAGGTAGGAGAACAGTTGACACCGACAGAGCTCAACCCTGACTGCATGCAACAAGAATCCCGAGATTAGATTCTGGACACACAGGTCAAGGGCACTCGAAAACAAAGGATACAACTTTATTGAGTTGTCAAAGTAGGGAAGCTCCCGTGTTGGATTACTGAGAGGGGGGTAAATCAATAATATAGAAATTGAATCCTTTTTAACCATAAAATGCAAGTTTTATATCAATGTATAATTATCATCCAATAGTGGTAGAGTAAATAAACAATGAACAAATGAGCATTCATACACATACATTGTACACCAGTGTTTTTATGTGGAAACCCAAAGCGGGAGAAAACCACATAACTCTTTTTCTTATATGTATTTAAGAATTAGATTCGTTGGAAGCACCAACTTACTTTGTTTTCCTGCTGCAACTGGAAGGAGTCTCCAACCCCCTAGTTTCTCAGGCTACAACCTAAGGAAATATTCAACTCCCCAATTCTCTGGCTACAACCAGAAGGAGGCTACAACCCCCTATGTTCTCCGGCTACAACCACCTATCCTTGCCCCATACAACCTCTATGTCGTAGAAGTATAATGATGGAACCATTGTCTAATTACAATCTAATTAGCCTCCTTTTCTAGAGAGGATGGCACTAGAAAAATCAAGTATACCATCTGAGTTTGATTTGATGTCAGAATTGAAGAATATTTGTATTAATATACCCTTGATACACGCAATAAATGACATCCCAATATAAACTGAAATAGTTATGGACTTGTGCATTAAGAATCCAGGTAGATGAAAAAATGACCCCTCAACCATCCAAGTCGTAGGGAAATTTTCAAGCCTTGTGTCCTCTGAAATCATTGCAGAAAAATACGTGGACCCCGAAAATCTTGTAGTCACAATATTTATCAATGGGACTCCCATTACAAACACCCTAATCGACTTGGGGGAAACCATAAATGTAATGAAACTATAAAAATTAAATCAATTGAGACTTCATAATATCCTCCCTACACCCACTATGTTTGAACTGACTGGTCGATCTAAACTTAGGCTAGAGGGTATTTTAGAAGATGTGAATGTTGCACTAGAATCATGGGAGTACCTAATATATTTCCATGTCATACAACCCAAAACCAATCTGGGTGGGCACCCTTTGATCCTTGGGAGACTATGGTTGGCCACAGTTGATGCTTTCATCGGTTGTAGGTCTAGGAATATGACAATTACACATGGCACTAAGACCAAACAAATTACCCTATATCGCGTGATAAACCAACAATTGAAATTGAATGCAAACAATGGCTTGATGAAGAATAATCCATGATCCTTAAGGAAAATACTAACGAGAATCTAATTAATCATTACATCACTAATCCATATTTTTCATATTATTTTGGGAGGCGATCATCATCTCACATTAAAAAATTTATTAATTGTCTTCTTGAACAAAATTTTCTAGAGAATTACACCGAAGAGGAACTATCCTATGCCTTTTCATCAATATTTCTTGTACACTCAATTTCTGAATTTGATTATAATACTGTTGAAATCTTTCTTGAGAAAACATTAAACATAAATTATGCCTTATATAGTACACAGGACGAGAAAGTAATCTAGGTTTTAAGAAAAATTTTAGATACCTTTGCATGGGAATATACCAATATGAAAGGAATTCACTCAAACAAATGCATCCATCATATCTATATTTAGAAATATGTCACCCCTATCAGACAATCACAAAGAAGAATGAATCCATCCTTGAGGGAGATAGTGAAAGCTGAACTACTTAAACTTTTGAATGTCAGTTTCATTTATCCCATATTGGAAAGTCAATGGGTGTCACCATTAGTGATTGTTCCTAAAAAGAATGGGAAATGATGGGTATTCATATATTGTAGGAAGTTAAACAAAGCTACCGTAAAACACAATTTCCCTCTACCTTTTATTGACCAAGTTCTAGACACACTGGCTGGAAATAAATACCTTTTTTTTCTAGATGGATTCAACGGATATAACTAGATCTAGTTTTCTCCAGAACACCAGAATGAGATGACTTTCATGTGTCCATGGGGGACACATGCCCACAATATATTTCCCTTTGCTTTATGTAACACATCAACCACATTCAACGAGCAACACTTGTTATTTTTTATGATTTATTACATGATTGGATGGAAATATATATGGATGACTTTACTGTGGTAGGTGATACTTTTGATGAATATTTGACTAACCTTGAAAATTTTCTAAAAATATGTAGAGAGACAAATCTTGCATTAAGAAATGAGAAATATTCTATGATAATGACTAGAAGAATTGCATTAGGTCACCATGTGTCAACTGCAAGAATAAAGGTAGACCCAACTAAAATAGACGTAATTTCCAGCATGCTACCTCTGACTAATCAAAAGGGAGTCTGGATCTTCCTAGGTCATGTAGGTTACTATCGACGGTTTGTAGAAAATTTTACGAAGATATCCATACCCCTATTCAAATTACTTACAAAAGAGTTGAGTTCTATTGGGAAAATGAATGTTAACATGCCTTTGATATACTCAATGAAAATGTCTCCTCAACCCTGGTGTTGAGAGGACCAAAATGGAACCTTCCATTCCATTTCTCGACCGATGCCTTAGATTCAATTGTAGGAGTTGTACTGGGTCAAAAGGAAAATATTTAAGTTATTTATTTCATAAGCAAGAATTTAGCTCTAGCTTAATTAAATTACATCGTGACTGGAAAAGAGTTCCTTGCAGTAGCTTATGCAATTAATAAATTCATGCATTACATCACAGTGTATGAAGTATTTATGCATACTGACCACTCTGCCATTAGGTACTTGATGAAAAAATCTATTATGAATGGAAGAATGACCAGATCATTGTTGATGCTACATGTATTTGACATCACCATTGTGTACCATCTAGGTAAGGAAAATCAGGTAGAAAACTTCCTCTCCAAGTTTGATAATAAAGGTGAGAATATTCCCATTGATGACAATTTTCTGAATGAAAATCTATTTGATAAATCTACTAATTCACCATGGTTTGAAGACATATCCAATTATCTTACTACAATAAAATTTCCACATCACTTCTCACCCAAGGAAAGGAGAAGGATTGTTAAAATGAATGCTCCATACTCCTGGATTAAAGGGGATTTATTTTACATTGGTCTTGACATGATTATTCACAAATGTGTGAGAGAGGATGAGATGTCCGACATTCTCAAAGAATTCCATGATGAACCTTGCAAGGGGCACTTTCCAGATGGAAGGACATCATAGAAGATCCTCCATTATGGCTACTTTTGGCCTACTCTCTTTTGAGATGTCAATAAGTATGTCCAGGGATGTGACAGTTGTCAAATGATGGGTTATTCGATTCAAGTGGATGAGATGTTACTTCAGCAGCAAGTCCTTATAAGAACCATTGAAATATGGACCTTGGATTTTGTAGGGCCAATCAACCCCCCATCCAAGGGTAGGAAGTACATTTTAGTATGCATTGATTATATTACAAAATGGGTAGAAGAAAATGATTTATTCAGAGCAACATAAATATCAGTAGTGGATTTCTTGTTCAAAGATATTGTTACTTGCTTCAGGATACCTAGAGAAATTGTTATGGACTCAGTTTACATCCAAGTTGGTACAAGCAATTACTCAAAAGTATCTAATCAAACATGTGAAATATTCCCCATACTCTCCACAGGACAATGGGAAGGTGGAGTTTACAAATAAGGTTTTGGAAGGAATTCTGACAAAGACAACCCAAATGTACAAGAAGGATTGGGAAGACAGACTTCCACAATCCTTATGGGCTTATAGAAAAACATGGAGGAGTACTACTAGTTTTTCCCTGTATAAGTTAGTATATGGGAAATAGGTTCTTCTTCCCACATAATTTCAAATCAAAACATTTTGAATGGAAACAAAATTAGGGATGAAATTGACCAAGGAATAAAATGAAAGAATGTTTCAACTCAACGAGTTGGACAAAATGCGCTAGGAAGCTTTCTGTTGGCACAGGGTCAGACCCAGGGTTCAGCTCCAAGAGTGCACCAACAAGCCCTAACTACTAGCCCTTTCTGCTACACCTGTGAAGTAGATGCAATCTCACCTGAGGAAACTATGGGGGGGTTGTAGGACAGATATGTCTACAACCAAGGGAAATGTCAAGTGGATCTAATGCTAGAACAATACAACATGCATATATTACTTATCAACTTATATCCAATTCGCACAACTATAGATATGATCTAACACAGCTATGCAATAAAAGTATATTAATGACAAAGAACAGAGCAACAATCATACTCGACACAAGATATACGTGGTTCACCCTCTCTCTAGATCTACGTCCACACAATTGTGCTTTATAATATATTAAGATGAAGCATACAATTTTGATCTACACTCTTAGCCAGCGGATCTTCTCTCTTCTTATCTCGATCTCTTCCCTTCCTGCACACCTAGCTATAGGACTTGATATTCACACCCAACTGAAGATCTTAGAATACCAGAATTCTCTCACTCTTAGCACTTCTCTCTCTCATAGTACTTCCTACTCAATACCGATAACAATCACAATCCCAAAAATTATCTTACCAACCCAACCCAGGTCCTCTTGACCTTTATTTATACTTTACAATAGATTACCGACATCCTTAGGCTGAAGCCTAAGTGTCAAAGACCCAGATACCAAAACCCTAGGTGTCTTAAACCCTAGGTCAACTTGACTCGCGTTTTCAGGGCTTCGCAATCCTGTCTTTCCTTCCTTCTCACGCAGTGGTCCAAAGCATACAACGGTGGTTTTTTCCACTTGCTGAGTTGTCCATGATCCTTCTTCCTTGCTGACCTATCATCCTTGATCTCCTCATCCAACGACTTTCTTTCCTAGACTTCGCTCCATCTTTTCTTCTCTTTTTCTCACTTCGACCTAGTAATAGTCACTGTGTCTTCTGTGAAGTTCTTGTTTTTCCTTTTCTTCCTTGATCTTGCTTGCTTCCATAACCAAGGTCCAATAGGACCCCAACACTCACATGTGACTCGTCCTGAGGCACTTCAGATCTGATTCTTCTATTTTACTTCGACTTCAAACTGCACAGTGTAGCCTTTGTTTTCTACTCTATGCCTCCTCTCCTTCCCCGTGCAGACTGTTTTTTTTTTTTTTCTCTGTCTGGTACCCAGTTTCAACTACACCTGGTACCTAGACCCTTTTATTCTTGTTTTTACTTAAAACTGCGAGGCAACTGGTTGTCATAGTACAACTTCAACCAACTCCCATTCACTAATCCTTCCTTCCATTCTTCATTCAAAGTTTTCAATTGTGCAGCTCCTCCTTCTGTAACATAGGTGATCTCATATGGCCCAAGCCAATTCATTCTGAACTTCCCAGGATGCTTCATGAACTTACTATCATACACCAGTACTATATCACCTTTTTTGAATGTCTTCCTCTTGATGTGCCTGTCATGATAGGCCTTCTCTCTTTCTTTTTGTACCTGGTGGTGGAATCCTGCAATAAATCTGTCTTCTTTGAGTTCGACCAACTGTGCAAGCCTCTCTTGATCAACGCCAGTGTCGTCCATATCTATAAAGGCAGAAATTCTTAGGCTTGGCACCAGGTATTCCATTGGGACAATGACTTTGAGACCATACACCAACTTGAAGGGGGTCTGCATTGTTAATTTCTTGCAAGTGGTTCTATAAGCCCAAAGTACTGCTGGTACTCTTAAATCCTAGTCATCCCTATTCACACTACAAATTTTCGTCAGTGCTATCTCCAAGATCTTGTTGAATGATTCCACTATCCCATTTGCTTGTGGATGGTAAGGTGTGCTCCTCTAGTGATGAACTGAAAATTCCTCAGTCAGGGCTTCAACTATTTTGTTTATGAAATGTGTGCCTTGATCACTCATAAGGATCTTTGGGCATCCAAACTTGGTTATGATGTCCTTGAATATGAAGTGCATAGTTGTAGTTGCACTAAAGTCCTTAATTTCTCTAGCTTCGGCCCATTTGGTCAAGTATTATGTCGCAGTGATGATGTACCTTGCTCATGTGTGCTTTCCTGGTGGGTTTATGGGTCCCACGAAGTCAATGACCCATTTCTCAAATGCTTGTAGGGTCAGTTGTGGTGCTAATGGAATTTTATCTCTTCTCAAAGGTTTTCCAACTCTTTGGCATACATTGTAGGCTCTGTAATAGTCTTTAGCATCTCTATGTAAGGTAGGCCACCAAAGGCTAGCTCTAAGAACCTTCTGTGCAGTTGCTTTCCCTGCGTAATGTCCTCTTGTGATTCCCTCATGAGCTTCTAGAAAGATCAATGGTTTCTCTACCTCCATAACACATCTTCTTAGTATCTTGTCAGGTCCCATCTTATATAGTTGTCCAGCTATAAGTGAAAATTCTGCAGCGTGCACTACTAGTTGTTTCTTCTGAGGGATTATATATTCACTAGGTGCCATTCCTATTGACAGGAACTGGACTATTTCTACAAGGTGGTCATTAATCTTTCTAATTTCTAGCAGGTGTGCATCCGACAGTGCATCCTCCAAACTAGTCAGCTCTTCGCCATGTTCCAACCTTGACAAGTGGTTAGGACCCTTGTTCATTCTTCCTGGCTTGACTATGATCTCAAAATCGTATTCCTGAAAGAGAATAAGCTATCTTCATATTCTTCCCCCCAACATTGTTTGTTGACTAAGTATTTGAGCACGAAGTGATCAGTAAACATTTTAAAGCGCCCTCCCAACAAGTAGTGGTGAAATTTCTGCAACGCATACACCATGGCTAACCCTTCTCACTTAGTAGTGGTGTAGTTGACCTCTGCTGTTGATAGCCTCCTACTAGAAAAAGCTAACATGTGGTCGATGTCTCTTATTCCTGGTTGTGCTAACACATCTCCCAATGAAATAAAAGACACATCGACATGTACATGAAACTCCTTGGTCCAATCTGGGAAAACCAGAATGGGCATAGTGACCATCTTTTGTTTCATTGTGTCGAATCTCTTCTGGCATTCTTCTATCCATCTAAACTGACAGTCTTTCTTCAGAAGCTTCTCCATGGGTGTTGTAATCTAGGAATATCCTTTAATGAACTTCCTATAATACCCAGTATGTCCTAGCGCCGTGTGCAGTTGTTTGACTAAAGTAGGAGGTGGCAGATCAACTATAATTTAAATTTTGAAGGGATCTACTAGCAATCCCTACTTGCATACAATATTACCTAACAACACTCCGAATGGTGAGAAGAATATGCATTTCTTCAGATTCAATGCAATTTTACACTGCCTGCATTTATCCAACATTAGCCTTAGACATTCAATATGGTTTTTTAATAGGCTAAAAACAGTCCAATCATCAAAATATGATTCAAGAAATTTATGCAAAAACTCCTTGAATGCTTCGACCACCACTCTGGAAAAGATGATTGGGGCATTCTTCAATCCAAATGGCATCACTGTATACTGGTAGGACCCCCATTATGTTGCAAATGTGGTCTTGTGGCGATCTTCTTTGGCAATCCGGATCTAATGGTATCCTGAAAATCCATCTGTAAAATAATATACTTCCTGGCCTCCCACATTATCTAACACTTCGTCAGTGAATGGCGTAGGAAAGGGGTCATGCAAATAGGCATCATTTAGCTTCCTGAGATCTACACAGATCCTAATCTCTCCTGTCTTTTTGTCATGTACCACCATAGGGCTGATCCACTCTGATTCTTCGATAGGTTCTACAATCCCTGCTTCCAGCATTCTGTCAAGCTCAATCTTCACTTTCTCCTTATATTTAGGGTTCAATCTGTAGGGTCTCTGTTTGACTAGTTTTGCATCTAGTTTCAAAGGGATCCTCATCTCTCCCATAAGCCCTTTGATGCCCTTCATATCAGTGAACTTGGTCGGAAACAAGTCCTGATACTCGTGTAGTAGTTCTGTGATCTTGCAATGGTAGCAACATCCCAATAATCTCCGACATTTGCAAGCTTCGGTGTCTCCTCGGTTCCAATATTGACTTTTTTAATCTTGATGGGTTGTCCAATGAATGGTATCTCAACTCTAGGTCCTTCCACATCTCTTTGGCCTTCTGTTTCTGTGATGTTGTAACAACCTTGTAGTTTCTGGAGAGGCACAATCCATTCGCCCTCTTCTTGTTCCAAAGGAAGGCTAGATGCCTCCTTGAATACTTTCTGTCTCACAATTTGTAATTCTTGATCTACTAAAGGATATTGAATTTCAAATAAGAAGGTGGTTATAAAATTCTGAGTCATACCTTTCCAATTTGTAGTGATGAGGCGCAACTCTGCTTGAAGGTACTAGCTTATAGGTTTCGTGTCGAGTGTGTTAATGAATTTGTGTACCCACTATTCTTGAGGAACGTTGCTCCAGGCTTCCTCGCAGCTTCACACATGGTCCTTTGGGTAGCTTCAACTTGTGTACTAGACTTCACAACCTTCTACTTGTGATGAGAATCGCGCTGTCATCAAGGTACAATAGTGTATCTAGTCCATAATATTGATTTTTTGTGTCCCCCACCATCTTGTTGGGGTTTCTTTCAGGGCCTCATCCATTGCCAACAATCTTTGTTGCATTGGTACACTTTCATCAAAGTCCGACAAGAAGGTTTCTAAAGGATTCAAACCTTCAAAGGTGGGTAAGTTACTTACTGTTGTGTCGATCCAACGAACTTCTCTAGTTAATCTAGCACATCTTCTTGTAGATACCTCATACATTTTATTCTGCTAGTTCTCCAGTGCTTCTTTTGAGTCTGAAGAACATGCGTTGTCACTTCGCCAACTTAGGTTTCCATCAGTCGTAGGATTAATGTAATCATGTTGTCTGGTTGTTAGTTTGTATATTTTTTCTAGTTCATATGCGCGGTCTTCCTCTCTGATGGGTTATGTGTATCGTTGACCTTCATCTGGGTCTAAAGGCACAATGAACCTAAGGCAATCTATTTCAAATTTCATTCATCTTTTCTTTAAATCAACCACAGTGGAATTATTGAAATCCCAATCAATTCCTAACAGCGCAGGGTAAGGGCAGTTGTCATCAACTATCTCAATTACCTCAAAATCTGCAAATGTTCTTACTCCGTCGATGTCCACATGGACATGTTCCAGTCTACCAAAGGGGATTATAGCCTGTTGATTATCCATCCTAAGCCTGATAGGGGAATATATCAGCTTAGGTTTTCCCATCAGTGCCCAAGTTTGCTTCGTCATGACATTGACCTTCGACCCTAAGTCGAGGACCACATAGTCTATATCATACTCTCCTATTTGGGCATTTAAGTGTAACTCCTTATTTTTCCTTCTCTTCTTAGAAATTTGGTGTACTTCCTTATTCATTAATGGGTCTATCTTTTCTAGCTCATACTGTCTGATTAAATTCTGTAACTCTTGTACAACACTTTCATCTTGAATCAACTTAATGCAAGTATATAAAAATTCCATGAGCTTGCTTACCTCTTTTCCTTATCTTGGTGAAGCAGATTGATCGAATGCCTAAGGCATTCCATATTCTCTTACTTTTGGTTGTGTCTTTGATGAAGAACCTTGATTTGATTTAAACTCTTTTCTTGCCTCCTCGAATATTTTTCTTTCTTTCTTTGCATCAAAAGTTTTGGTCTTCTCTGCATCTTTCTTGATTCCTGAGTCCTCTGTAGTCTTCCCTTGGGTCAGTCTATCTTCTCCTGTAGCAGTGCCTCCTCTAGTTATAACAGTGACTTTGGGGTCTTCTCCATAAGGTATGACATATATCAGTTGCACTTGCGGGTTCTGTTGAGGTCCTCATCTTTCCTGAATCTTAGCTAGCAACACAGGACAATCTTCTATAACATGTTCAAACGAGCTGCAGTAGTTGCAAGTAGTGCAAGGGTTCTGACAGTCCCTTGCGAGGTGTCCAGGTTGTGCGAAGTTGTAGAAGATTATCTGTCATCGAACTCGACCCATACCTCCTCCTCCTCCTCATCCTCTAAATCCACCGCGAGGGCTAAAGTTTCCTCTCCCAAGGGAGTTGTACTGCGTAGTGTTTCCCTCTTGTTGTACTTTGCCTTGGATTATATATATATATATATCTTGACCTTTCATGCATGAGATCATAAGCCCTACAATCCCTATCATCATGTCCCACAGACTTACAGAACGTGCGATATAAATTCGTGGGTGTCTAAACATATTTTTGCATGTAATAGCACTCACTAGGGTGATGTCTATTTCAACATACTTCACACCAAGGTAAGGTGACTTTCTTCAAAGGGATCGGAGCTCCTAAGGCCAAGTATTCATGAAATACGGGGCAATGCTCCTTGTCATGGCTCTCTGACTTGCATCTGACACACCAAATGTCTTCTCTTTTATCTTTTCCCTTGTCTTTATTCATATCTTCGACCTACAGAGACAAACTAGTTAGTTGACTCAAGATCTGACTCATACCTGAGCTGGATTCTCCCATAGGGGTTGATTCTAACTTCATGGCCATCTCCAATGCCTCATCCTGCGAAGTAATCTTCTGTTGCAACATAAGAACTCTGATGTGTGGTAAGAGGGCAGCAATGAACCACTCTTTTTTCTGCTCATGTGGGATCTGAAAAGTCAATCGACCCGTTAAGGTCTTGAATCTTTGGTCAAATTCCCAGACAGGTTCGACTATCTTCTGCTTGATCTCTTTCAACTCTGTAATGCATTGTGACTCTGACTTGGGTTTCTTGAACTCTGTAATCAACGCATTCTTGATCTTGTTCAACGACTTATTTTGTGCAAGTCCTTGGACAAGCTTCATGTACCAACTTAGTGCGCGATCTCGAAGGGTAGTACTAAATTGGGTTCTTTTAATAGCTTCATCGGTGACATTTTTAATATTCCATACAGCTTCACACAGAAACCAGTGTTGATCAAGATCTTCAGATCCATCTCCCCTAAAGATAGGGAGTCTCATCTCATCTTCCATAGATCTTCCTAGGTTTCCTGTTTGAGTATGTGGTGGACTACTAGTAATAGTAATTTGAATGATATGGTAACTCTGATTACTTTGATTTCTTAATGCTGCTGAAACAAAAGGAGGAGTAATAGTACTTACTTCAATAGTCTGTGCAGTTCTTGAGGTTTCTATCTTTTCCTGGCGAAGTTATTTAGCTTCCTCTTCCTCTGTCCTAGCAGGTTCTGAATGTTCTTCGTCCGTCAGATCTGCCTCTTCTCCACTGTAGAAACCCTCATCTCCGAAGTTCTTCTTGAACAAGTTCACAAGATGAACTTCTCTGAACACTCTCCCACTGCGCGTATGTCCAGCCTATGTGTCATTGTCACTGTCTAAATTCCTGAACATTAGTTTTTTTTTTTTTTAAGTCCGATCGATCTACTGTATCTTCAAGATGTTCTTCTCATGCAATCGCATTTTGATTCTCAACTTAAGAAAATGTAAAAATTTTCCTCTGGGTCCCTTGAAGAAATATCACTCAGCTTGGCTATATGACTCTACTCTATCAACATCAAACTCGATGATGTACCCTCCAATGGTGCTATCAAACTAGTGATCTACTACTCTTGACACAACGTTGTCAACTCTCCTGACCTTCTTGATCAACGCCAACATCCAAACTACAGGAGGTCTAGATCTGACCTCAAACTGGGTATCTTCCAGCCTGGCTAACCACTCATATAGCTCTTGATGGATTCCTCCAAAGAATATCTCTTGTATATCAGTAAAAATATGTTTCTCCAGCCAATCCTCTATACTAAGATTAGGGTTCTTATTTTGGGCTTCAGCGAAGTCGTTTTCCTGATCCTCTATCCACTTTTGAATCTATGTCTTTGATGGAAACCACCTTGACATTCACTCAAGAAGATTCCTATCTCGACAACAAAACCATTTTGTTGGCACAGTGGTAGACCCAGGGTTCAACTCCAAGAGCGCACCAACAAGCCCTAACTACTGGCCCTTTCGGCTACACCTGTGAAGTAGATGTAGTCTCACTCGAAGAAGCTATGGGGGGGTTGCAGGACAAAGATGCTTACAACCAAGAGAAATGTCAAGTGGATCTAATGCTAGAACAATACAACATGCACATATTACTTATCAACTTAGATCTACTTTTCACAACTATAGATCTAATCTAACACAGCTATGCAATAACAATATATCAATGACAAAGAACAGAGCAACAATCATACTCGACACAAGATATATGTGGTTCACCCTCTCTCTAGGGCTACGTCCACAGAACTATGCTTTATAATATATTAATATGAAGCATACAGTTCTGATCTGCGTTCTTAGCTAGAAGATCTTCTCTCGATCTCTTCCCTTCCTGTGCACCCAATTGTAGGACTTGATCTTCACACCCAGCTGAAGATCTTATAATACCAGAATTCTCTCACTCTTAGCACTTCTCTCTCTCACAGTACTTCTTACTCAATACCAATAACAATCCCAATCCCAACAATTATCTTACCAACCCAACCTAGGTCCTCTTGACCTTTATTTATACTTTACAATAGCTTATCGAGATCCTTAGGCTGAAGCCTAAGTGTCAAAACCCTAGATACCAAAACCCTAGGTGTCTAAAAACCTAGGTCAACTTGACCTGCGTTTTCAGGGCTTTGCCAGCCTGTCTTTCCTTCCTTGTTGCGCAGTTCTCCAAAGCATCCAACGATGGCTTTTTCCTCTTGATGAGTTGTCCATGGTCCTTCTTCCTTTTTGACCTTTCATCCTCGATCTCCTCATCTAGGGGCTTTCTTTCTCGGACTTCGCTCCATCTTTTCTTCTCTTTTTCTCACTTCGATCTAGTAATAGTCACTGTATCTTCTGTGAAATTCTCATTTTGCCTTTTCTTCCTTGATCTTTGCTTGCTTCCATAACCAAGGGCCAACACTTTCCAACATACTGATCTCATGCAGTAGCAGAGGGAAATGTGGCATGATATATTCATTAAGAAGAAATAGTTCAATGTTGATGACTAGAAACTCTTTTTGACTCCAGATTCAAGGACTTCAAGGGGAATTTTAACACTCATTGACTTGGTCCCTGCAATATTGAATCTATCTTCGATAATGGATCTGTTAAGATTCAAACTATAGATGAAGAGAAGGTCTCCTTCCTCGTTAATGGGCACATACCCAAGTTGTATCAAAAGCCCAAATCTAAGAGGGATTTTGTTAAGGATATCATGGAGCAAGATAAATTTCAGATGGTAGGTGAGGGGGTTTCCCCACAGCCTTCCTCTTCTTAGTTCTTCCATTTTCAAAAAAACAAAAAACAAAAATAAAAATAGTAGTAAAAAGTAAAGAGAAAAATGATGCTTAGTTGTGAAAAACGAGAATTTTGGCGCAACTGTGTTGGAACCTCACTTGACAACCAGGTTTATGGCTGGTGAGGTTCCCAAATAAAGTTGTATCTTGTGATGGTTCATCTTTTCAAATTATTCAATCATTTTTATGGTTCTCGCGTTGGATGATGGGGGAATTCATTAAGGCCATATTTCCAACAATCTCGACACATGAAATTTAACTCCTTATCTAGACCTTGGGATCAGAGATTGTGACAATGCCTTTGGATTTGTATGCCTTAATAAAAAATTATCTCGCTAAAAACAGTGGGGATGCATCAATTCCCCCAGACTGTAAGATCCTTCAAGTTACTCGAATTCAACACATTCATTCGTACTTGATAGGATGCATTGGAGTACCTTGATGCTCATTGACATTATTGGTGAGCAGTCTTGTGTTGGTCAACGAAATCCATTAATGGTTGGTAATCCAATGATTCCCTTCCATGTTCAAATTCAAGAAATTTTTTTGAATACAAAGGAATGTATGGAAGTGGGTAAGGATGAAGATCTTGTAGTTTTTCAAACCAGAGAAAGGATGCAACATTCATTCTTCATTTTTTTAGCAATGCTCTTGTTTTTGTTCCTATTCCTATTCCTTTTCGTGCTCCTAATCCATTAGTTCTTTCATGTAAAAAGTTATTTTCATATATTGGTTCTAATTCTTACACTTTCTATATCATTTTTTATGATTAATGAAGAACAAGGGGTCTCCATTTAGGAGTAGTATGACACCATGAGTACACCATGGATTGCTACCAAAATCATATAACAGATCTACATTTTTTGGTAAGCATTCCATGATATAAGGTTTACTTATATAATCCAATACATAACAAACTCCTTGCACCATAATGCATAACTTAGAACATTCATGAAAGGTATGGTTCAACAGGGATGAGTCAATCAAATGGTAAGATAATTCCATGTTATTGAATATTGGTTAAGTTATTAATATTCATCTTGTTTATTAAATTTGGAAAATTTTAATACTATGGAAACCCTTGAATTTAATTGTGCCAACTATGAATCTATTTCCCTGAACTGTCGCACATGAATTGAATTGACCACCTTTCCATTACTCGATTTGGAATCATTGCATAAATATCCACTCCCAGATGTGTGAATCACCATCATTCCAAAACCTTCTACGTTGATTATTACTCTATGTGAATGATTAAATCAAATCATGATGATCAAATTGTCATCATCATGATTTCCCATCAACTTTCATTTAGACCTCATCATTGTTGAATTGTGAATCCCCCTCTTCCTGTAAACTGGACCGAATATCATCAAGCAAACCTTCAATCTTCCTATCGTCAGAGAATATGAAGAGCACACTCATGATTGAACCAAATGGGACCGAGTTACTATAATCCTACCTAAAATGCAGGAAGAGAATAGAGAAAGTCGATTGGCTACCTTTCTTCGTCATGTATAGTGGGCACAACACAAAATTTACTAGGGAATTTGCATGAGGGTTTGATGGAAGCAAGACAGTCATTGGGGATTTAGATCTCATGGTCTCTGAGGAATCTATTGTGCAAGAAACATAGCTCCCTCAAAACGACGAATGTTGGTTCAAGAGCAGGACGATGGAGAAATTGAGTTGGGATCCATTCTTGAATCCAACTAGCATGTAGACAGATTTGTCTAAGGGGATAGAATGATGCTTGTTGAAAAAGGAGATATTGAAATCTACTGATCATGCTACGAAAGTATATTACATGTGAGGGTCGTTTTAGCCTCATGTTCCTTTACCATATCGAGCTCTTATTTCATTTTAAGAGACAAAGGATTAACTCATCCTACTTTTTATGTAAGTCATTGACCAAGATGGTGGCCATGGCACAAAGCAAAGTGTACACTAGAACGATGGAGAAGAATATGCATCATCACAGTCTTGTGAAACTATTAGTTTTGGAGGATCTTAGGAAGAAAAATGACACTTGGGAGGATTTCATAGCCCGAAACTAGCTTAGGGAATCTCAAATAGAAGAGAAGGAACCTGAGCCTAAGGGAGTAGGAAAATAATGTGAATAGGTTGAAGAGAAACTTGAAGGGGATAGACATAATTCTGAGGAGGCCAAAACATAATGTGAAGAAGTCAAGGAACCTGAAGAGGAACCCGAGGAAGCAAGAAGGGAATCATGTACAAATGAAGCCAACCTCGAGTTCAAAGAAAAGGACGAGTAATTCAAAGTTATCTCAAGACTAAAGAATCCTGAAGCACAAAGAAAAAAGGGAGTTTCAGTGACACTTATTCCACCAAGGATGACAAGGAGTCAAGTCGTCAGAATCACTATAGAGACAATGAAACCTCATAAAACTGTAGAGAAAGAGGTAATACTCGATACCCCTCCTAAGAAAAAGAATTCAAATACTCTTGATTAAATAGTAATTGTGCATGAGTAGTCTATAGAGATTAATGAATTCCATGGTGACCCCAAAATCACAAAAATCGTTTAGTAAATCCAATCAGGTAGTCTACCCACCAATGAAAGTCTAGGAGAAAAACTAGTGGATGAATTGATTGGTGTTGACAACTTAATATGAAAGGGAAAGACGATCAGTAGATTAAAGAGAAAAATCAGGGAGATGACGGTTGTATATGAGTTCAATAAAAACAAAAATATATTGTTGAAAGATTCTAGTGTTAGATTCCATGAAGAAATTTCCTAGTTGTAAAAGGAAAGTAAGAGTTCACTAAGGAAGGCCCGACAATGGTATAGGTAGGCTAAGAAACTTCTCCTATGAAATGAAAGGCTCAAATCCAAACTTGAAGGGTTGTATTGAGAGACTTCTAAGTTAAATGTATCTTCTCATGTGGTTTTCTAGGCCTAACACGAGACTCGTAATGTATCAACAATTTTGGAAATCATTTTTGAAGGGTGATTGAAGGTCTAGTTTTGCATGAGTATTTTCAACTCTTCATGCATGGGGGAGATGTAGGGTCCTTGTTTTGATGTGTTTTGGTATAGTCTACAGGGCATTGTCTTACTATTTTCCTTATGATTTGTTGGATTACTGAGACGGGGGTTGAATCAGTAATAGAGAAATTTAATCCTTTTTCACCATAAAATGCAAGTGTTATATGCATGTAGCATTATCATACAATAATTGCCAAATAAATAAACAATGAACAAATGAGAAATCACACACATACACAGTACACCAGTGTTTTACATGGAAACCCAAAGTGGGAGAAAACCAAAGAATGTTTTTTCTTATATGTCTTTAAGAATTACCTTCATTGGAAGCACCAACTTCCTTTATTTTCCATCTGCAACTGGAAGGAGGCTCCAACCCCC
>SNQJ01S0159237.1:0-12157 GCA_010110895.2 Picea sitchensis | reverse complement strand
GTGATGTTCCACATACCACTGGAAATGGCATGACATGTACTATCCATATAGAATAGTCGTACCTTCAAATATATTAAAACTCATACCATTATACATCAAACAAACTTGGGTCCATTACCCAAACCTTTGTGCTACCAAAATTCACTACCGGACTTTCTCCAAGGGTTGACATCAATCACTAAGGCTTGACATCAATCTAAAATATCACTCTCCAATGGTTGACATCAATGACAACCAACAATCCATACCAAATGTCCATTAACCTAAGCCAACTATTTGACATGATTCTCCATCTTATTACCCTATAATGAGATATCTTTCACCATTTTTCCTACAGAACGCATTATTGGCTCAAAGGTAATTATCTTAGACCAAGTATTTCATTTTTCCTTGTTTAATGAATGAAATGTGTTAATTACTTGAGCATATGACAATACTGGAACATTCATGTAGTCTATTGAACATGTCCTATAGTTTCCTTGATGGTTGAGATATTTGCAACATGCTCCAACCAATTCATAGATATAGGTTCTAGAGAGAATCGTGTATGCATGGAAATCCACTATCTAATTTGGCCAACACTACAACAATAGAGACCCCATGCCTAGTTAATGTTCTAACTGATTCCTATAGTGTGCACGAGTTCATTGTGATTTCATGCCTTTGGTCATGAAATCATAATGAAATGACTTGTCAAGAGATTCTGTTGTTTGAATTGGTTTATTCAAAACTAAAATTGTAATATCCTGACTATGTTTAGTGGATTGCACAGGATTATAAGTTCGAGAGATGTTAGTCTTTAATTTGAATTTCATTGTATAAATATCAGATTCAATCACACCCGAAGATAGATATTGATAGACTAATATAGTATTAAGGAGGAATATCGCACTTTGTTCAAGCATCCATGTTCTCAGTTAATTTTGGAATATAAAGATTGGTTCATGTGAATTTCTCTGTTGCGTTCCTGAGCCTTAAGTGTTAGCAGACACACTTCTGGGAGAAGGCAAGGCCCCCTTCATCATAGAAGTATCTTCCTAGTTTGTTTTGTTTATATATTTGTTACATTAGAATTGATTATAATTTCGTTATTGGAATTAATTCATTAAGTTCAATTCTTGTAGACAGTCTAATCATAATTCTGTAGTGAGATCAATTAATTAATTTTGCAATTTCATTTATGTTGTAGTTCAACTAATGCTAGTGAACAAGAAGCTTCATGCTTGATTGTTTGATGGTATAGTTGGTCATTCTTCGGACAGGAATTTCCTAGAGTTGCATATTGATGCAATCAATGATTTCCATTCTTCATTGATCAACAACTTCCCATGATAAATGCCTTGATCACATGTATTAGCTTTTGATTGTGTTTCTTTTGTTTCAAGTTAATGGTTGTCAATATGACTAATAGAGTGGATCCAACATAGTACTATTGGATTTAAAAATCTATATCCAAATTGCAATTCAACCTTATAATTTCCACTTTCAGATGAACAGTTAGATTGAATTTATTTCATAGTTTATTGAAATGGTGTGTCTCTGAGATTCATTCTTCATATATTTTGCATGGTGCTTCATAAGTCTACAAACCTGGATTGATAATTAATGTACCAAATTATTTTTATATAATTTTCCCAACATGTGCAATTCATGAATAATGCATTTGATAGGTTGAGAAGTAGTTACATATGCAATGTAGGTATGTGATCCAAATTGGATCCTTTCAAAACTTTGTAATAAGAACCTAGTTTCTTTACATTTTGTAAATTTTGTAAGCATGCCATTTTTTAACTTTATTTTGTCTTTTTGGAAAAAATTGGAAGTGGAAAAAAGCCATTGTTATGGTTGCCATTACAAAGAAATCTCATTATAAATGAAGGTTGTAGTGAAGAAGTACATCGACAAGGAGATGCAAGGAGAAATGGGGAATAATAATAACAGATATGAGAACTAAAGTAAGTAGTCTGCTTGATGATTGGAGGAGAAGACGTTGAATCTATCCCATGATGAGAGAAGACTATTGTTGAACCATGGACATATAAAAATTTTATATTTTTAGTGAGTAACAATACACAAATTCTATGTATAACTCATCCCTTTGTATTTTTATCCTCGGAATAATAAAAATCCCATTTAAATGTTGAAATATGTGAGTTACTGCAATCTATGCTTTGGCTATTTTGGTTATGAGTTACAACAATCTATGCATACTCTATTGAAGTGTGTTTTCATCCTATAACACTTGTCCACAACCATCTATTTATTGTTCAGTGTTTTCTTTTTTTGTAAAATCCATCCACAATCAACGTTTGCTTGTTGGGCATTTCACCCACTTTCTGAGAGTTTTGTTTACTCCCTCGACGAATTTACATACCCCTAGGAATTTTATTTACAACTAGTATAATTTACATAACCTTGGGCATTTTACCCTCTGCCTAGGAAAATTTATAGAACCTTGGGAATTTTATCCACTACTTGGGTGAATTTACATCTCCCTTGGGTATTTTATTCACTGTTGAGACAAATCCACTCATTTGCTAGTCAATTATTTCCTTGGTTGCAATATCAAAATCCATTTTTAGACTCATTGCAACTCTTGATTTTAAAAATATATTCCATAATTTCATTTTTTCACACAACCAAATGGTGATTCCCTCTTTCATTTTTTTTTATTGTTTCCTTTGTATGATCAAAAACCCATGGGCACAAAATATTGATGTGTATCGACACTTCTATAGAAAAGTATACTTTTTCTAACTCATTGTTGAAGTGAATTGTGGAATATTTTTCTGTTCGAAGTGTTATGTAGCATGATGTTCAATTTCCCTTAAATATGGAACTCATAGTGGTTGTATCATAAGTTATTGATATGGAAGTTGTTAAAGAGGTTGTTGGTTACTAATTACTACTCTATCATCTGAGTTATTGAACCCGGGTTCATGTCTTTTCAGGTTTCCAACAAAGCCTCTAAAACTATTGGCCCTCCTGGTGAACCAGATGGAAACACAACACACAGAATGCACTACACAATCTCACCCGAGATAGCTTTAAATGGGTGGTTGTAAGACTCAGGTCTTTACATTCCAGGATTGAGTATGAGATAGGGGTTCATTATTTAGGGCCATCTAGTATAAATGGTGATTGAAATCTACTATTATTCACGATTATGCATTGTCTTCACAGTTTATTCCCTTAACCTGCCACCGTATTCCATAACAATATAATAACTCATTCATTAAGCACAAAAATTAACTGTTGAAAGAAAGTAAAGACATACATGCATTCATCACATTACACAGATATTACCATGGTTCACCCCCTCCTAGGCTACATCCACAAAGATTTGGCTCTTGGCTCTTTTATTATGGTAGTTCTGCATCTCCAGCACTGTGCACTTATAATTCTCCTCAGATGGGTAAGATCTAAGTGAGGCGAACTAGATTGCACTAGGCTCCTAAGCCTGCAATCTAATCCTCAGATCTTCCTTTTCTCCTCTCCCCTATATCTCAACAGCTTACAAAATAGTTAATCACAACATTACATATCATATCGGCTCATACATAACCAGTATGAACAATGCAAAAGTGAACTAATCGGGAACCAACCTTACAAAACACAAAAAGGGAATCCACTATTATACCTATGTATCTATATTTATATCTATTGGGCTCATCAGTCGTTTAAAATGTATTACAAAACCCCTAAACCTATCGACGTTAAGTCTTCCTCCCATGCGCACATTTTGTTCTTCCTTCCAGCTGTCGCTTTCCTTGTGCATGCTTCCGTGCATGCATGCATGTTGTGTTTCCCTCCAGTTGTTACTTCAGTTTCTGCACGCTTTCTTTCCCCACGATCATCCTTCTTTCCACTTCGAACTTCCTTCTTTCCACTTCGACCTGCTGCTAACAGGCCCCCAACACTGACATGTGGCTCGTCCCGAGCCACCTAATCCTTCTGAGCTTCCTCGGTCTCCTTGGTGATCGTCTGGAAATTTTCCTTAAGCTCTGTTGCTTTTGTCAGTGCCTGCGTAGTATTCTCCTTGATGGTATCCACTACCTGGATTGCCACTTCGTCGTTGATCAATCCAACACATTCTTCCTGGGTCTGTGCTATCTGTGTCTTAACTACCTCTGCCTGTGCGAGTACTTCGCCTACCCATTCTTGCAATGGCTCTATTTGAGCCTGGTGCTCCTGTTTTTGTGTTTGTGCAGTGATGAGTTATGCCTGCATCTTCTTCATCTCCTGTGTCCCTTTGACTCATTCTTGGATTGGTATGGTATTCTACCTCTGCTTGAGCTCTTGGATCACTACATTGATCCTTTCCTCTTCCTAGTCCCACCATTGGACCTATGGAACCTCCTCCAACCTTGTCCAAAGTTGTGCTTCTTTATCGAACAAGTTAGCTGCTGTGCTAACCTGCTGATCTATTTCCTGCAGTTGCATTGTTTCTTCCTGTTTCCTTTGCTCCTTAACTGCTGGTGGAGTGGTTGGTGTCAGTTGTTCTTGGAGATTCTCGATCTCCTTCTGATATTGATCAATTTCTTTCCTAATCCGATCAATATTTTCCATGGTTGCAACTTCCTCATTCTGCGCGGCTTGTGGAATCTTCTCATAAGTTCCTACCACTTTCTACTCCAGTCCTTTTAGGCGCTCCCTTTCTTCCTCGATCTCAAATTTGTCCTTCTTGTGGCCTACTTTCAATTTGTCTTGTTCCTTTGTTGTCTGCTTCAATTTGATTAAGTGTCTGTGTGTGCGATACTATACGTTGTGTTTGACGCTCACCTGCAACCTGTGTAATACCTCTGATGGTATCCTTGTCAACACAAGTTGGATCTGGTTCAATTCTTTCAAGGGTGTCTGGCCCACAATTTCGTCCATGCGCAACATGATGAGGTTGATATGGAATGTTGTGTTTGGCTACAATACCCCCTTTTCTGTCTTTCGATCTTCCTCTTGCACTCTTTCGTCTGTCTATGGTACTGATGGCTCTATACCCCTAGTGTGGCTTGCTATCTGTGCTTCCCCAAATTTCTTGAGGAGCTCCCTCATTTCTGCCAGCTCTTTTTATAGTTTGTCTCTGTGATGTGCTGCATGGTCGAAATCCTCTGCTAGACAATCCTGAACCATTTTGGCGATCATTTCCCCATCATCCTTTGTGATCGTATAGTTAGGTGATGTTCATTGTGTCTTTGATTTCTTACATGCACCTCCTGCCTGCGTGACTGGTCTCTTAGTTCCCCCTGATTCCTATGTGTTGGGATTTGGGGCAGTCTCCTATGCTCCCTTGGCCTGTTTCTGTTGCCCGTTGGTCAGTTGTGTAGTCTCTTTCTTCCCCTTCTGGGTTTTTATATTCTTTGACCCTTCATCTTCCTGATTCAACTTGCCTTGGTCCATTCTTGGTTTCTTGGGCACTTGGATTTCTAGAGGTCGCATTTTCACCTGCTCTGCCTCTCCTTCTATTGTTCTTTCTGGTACTTCTAGGGTAATGGAGGGGATCCTCCATTCATCGGACCATTCTCTTATGACCATGTTGATGTCACCCTATGTGATGCAGTAGCGCATATGTAGCCACTATTTAACTGGATCCTGCCTTGCTTGTATCCACATTGTTTGTCGCGTGGCCTGGAAATTTTTGATGTACGCATATCGCGCGAAATCCTCTGGTGTTATTCTCCATGATCAGATGATGCCTTCCTGTATGTCTCATAGGTATGCTTCAAATATGATCCCATTCTCCCTCTTATGTTTGCCATGCAGCCCAACTCTCAGGAATAGGTATCTTGTTCCCGCTGGCTATGGTCTGGTACAAAAAATTACATCCCCTGGTTCTCACCATCCCATAAAGGCTATTAGGGTAATCAACCCTAAGTAATGGAACTCAGTTCCTAGGTCCCACACATCCTTGCAGTCCTCTTGGAATAAGTTTAGTAAATACAACACCCAACTCATTAAAGTGCCTTCTGTGCACTGAGTTGCAACTGTAATGACTCCAGCTGGTACTTCCTCTTTGCGGCATTTTCTTAGCAATTTACAGGATAATATTTTTATGCACAATTGTGTGGCTGTGTTGTTGACTCGTTTTATCATGATGCCTCTCGTTCCCTTGGTGGTTCCATACTTCTTCTTCATTTCTTCTTCCAATGCTTTCTCCTTGGATTTGTCATCCAGAATCAACGCGGGATCCATACCCTGGGTTGGTAACCCTGTTATTTGCATGATAAGCTTGACAGTTATGGGGATGGGTTTGTCCAACCATATGTCCCCTCCATGTGTGACTGCTAACAATTGCTTGATGCATGTTGTTGCATACTGGCCTCTGACAAAATGTGGTAGGTTCAGCAAACCTAAGATTCCTGTTTTCTCCAGCCCAGTTGCCCACTGGTATGGTTGGTTAATCAGTTCTCCAAGATGAGTCATGCCTATGGTCTGTATAAATACCCTCTTTGCAAGTTCCTAGAACTTGGTCTCATCTGACACGTCGTGGTATGAATATTTGAGTTTCCCAACGTGGTCTAGTAGCTCTGGTCCTACCTGTACTCCAACTGGTATGCATGGTAGAACAATGTATGCTGCAGGTTTCTTGTTGGGTGAGCTCGGTATCTGTACTTTGTCTTCCTACTACGGTGGCTGGTTCGAAGTTCCAACAGCTTCTGGTTCCTCCCCTTTCAACCATCCGAGCCAAGCCAAGGCATCTTCAGTGGTCTCCCCTACTGGTTGTCCTGAGATGGTTGTTTGAGACCCATGTGACTCCACTACTACTTCTGGATTCTGTGTCGTTCCATTAACTTCCAGGGCTACTTCGGTGCTTTATGGTTTCACTTTCTTTTGGGTTTCCTCTTCCTAGCTTTGATGTTGCTACGCTATTGCGGGTGTATCCACTTTCATGGGCTCTGCTTTTGGTTGTTGAATCTCTTCCAAAATCGATGTAGAATTTATCGGTATCATCTCTAGGGGTGGGATTTTGTCGATATCAACAATCTCCGACTATTGTTGTTCATTCTCTTCCAACAGTCCTCGTGAGCTAGTTTGAACCCTAGTCGGTCTGGTAGTCTAGCTTACTTCTGCTGGCTTCGGTGGTGCCATGGTGGTGACTTTCAAATGTTTGTTCGGTTTGAATAACTTCTGTAATTTTTGTAGTCTTTCTCTGTGCGTTATAGTTGCTATTACTCTTTGTTTGTTCTCCTTTCACGAATAGGGTATTTGCTCCCATGTTCGAGTGTTGTATTGGCTTGCCATGAAGCTTGTCGAGGACAATTTCTTCATTATGGGTTTAATGCACCATAATTGTGGGTTCAATGCATATGTTGCGGTTTCGTACTTGCCATTATGCTTGCTTTGTTGTCTCCAGTTGGCGCGATTAATGTGATGTCCCATTAGTCCTTGTTGTCCTTTAATTCCACCTAGTGTTGTCATGTCGTACTGCTTTTGCTGAATTTCCTTTTCCCTCTTATTTTCCCTTTCTATATAACCATCGTTCTTGCCTTTTCCAAATTTGTTTTTTTAACTTCATATGGCCTTTCTATTTTTGGTGTACTGTGCCTTCTTTAGTTTTGTTTCCTTTTTGCTCTTTTTCTATTTATTTTTTTTTTTTTTTTTTTACTGCGTAGTGGTATATTCTTGCGGTGCAGTAGCTTCAGTCAAGTACTGAATGATATCTATGAAGTATTCATCAACAATATATACTAAGAATAAGTGTGCATCTGAAAAGTTGTCTTCTAAGTTCATAGGTTCTTCTCCATTTGTGACCCTTGATAGGTGGTCAAGTCCTACATTTAATTTTCCTGGTTTAACTATTACTTCAAAGTAAAATTCTTGGAATAGTAGTAACCATTGACAGATTCTCCCCCCCAACACTGGCTTGTTGACTAGGTATTTTAGGGCTGAGTGATCTGTGAACATCTTAAAGTTTTTCCCCAATAGGTAATGCCTGAACTTTTGCAGTGCATAGACCATGGCTAGGCCTTCTCTTTCTATCATGTTATAATTTTGTTCTAAGTCTGATAACTTTCTTCTTGTGAACGCTATCGAGTGATCCAAGTCTCCTGTTCCTGGTTGTGCCAAGATAGCTCCGAGTGCTATCACTAATGCATATACATGCACATGGAATGTCTTTTCCCAGTCTGGAAATACTAATATCGGTGTGATGACCATCTTTTCCTTCAAGGTATCCACACCGTGTTGACACTCATCATTCCACTGAAACTTTGTATCCTTCCTTAACAACATTTCCATTGGTGTTGTGATCTTTTCATATCCTTTGATAAATTTCTTGTAATATACGGTATGGCCTAACGTTTCTCTGAGATGGTGGACTGTTTTTGGTGCTGACAAGTTAACAATGACTGTGATATTTGTCGGATCGGCCAATAAACCTTGTTTTCATACTATATGGCCCAATAATATCCCAAACTTTGTTCCAAATATGCATTTCTTGATGTTCAATGATATCTGGAATTGTTTGCATTGTTCTAACATCAGCAGTAAAACTTCCACATGGTTTTTCAGCAAGCTATATACTGTCCAATCATCCAGGTATACTTCAAGAAATTGATGGATGAATTCCTTAAATGTTGTGATGACCACTCTAGAAAATATTGTTGGTGTGTTCTTTAGTCCAAACGGCATGACTGTGTACTAATAAGATCCCCATTCTATCATGAACATGGTCTTGTGTCTGTCTTCCTGTGCTATCTTAATTTGATGGTAGCCCAAGAATCCATCAGTGAATGAGTAAGCCTCATGTCCTCCCACGTTCTCTAACACTTCATCTGTGAACGGTCTAGGGAATAGGTCATGTAGGCATGCATCGTTCAACTTCCTCAAGTCGACGCATATCCTGATCCATCCTCCTTGTTTCTTGTACTATATTGTTAGCAACAATTGTGGTATCAGAGCACAAAGGTGCACAGGTCTGCAGGATTGCGCGATAAGTGCCCAAGCGCAACACACAGAAAAATCCATTTCGGGCCCAGGTCATGCGAGCGAGCGCTCCGATTTCAATGTTCAGGATGTACCCAAAGAATCAAATCAACAGTGGGCGGGAAATCGCGATCAGCAAAGCTGTGCCAAGGTTAGTGCAATGGATAGCACTCATAGCATGTTCAGGAATGGATGATAGTCGCTCATCCCAAAGGGCACATGGCACAAGATCTGGTCACGTCGGCTTTTCGACAGTCGCGAGTGCAAAGGGTGAAGGTTTTATGTCTTTGAACATCGTGAAACCCTGAACGTCGATAGCGCCGAAAGCGCCGAAGCTGGGGCCCGTGACACCATGAAGCATTTTCAGCCGTCCATCTAAAGGAAACACCTGGCAGCTAATGGAGCCATCTCGACGTTTTGCCCATCGCGACTCCAAGATGCAAAGAGCAGCTCTGTTATATTCCGATGCGCGAGGTGCCGGGAGAGTCCTGGACCCGGGCCCACAATATTGTCGGGAGAGTTAAGAGCCATTGGATCTAGAGGGATGCATGGTGCCAGATTAGGCTGTCCCAGCATATCGCTAATTGCGATTTCGATCAGCAAGGATCAACCCCTTCATATTCGCGAACGCCGAAAGTGCCTTGGGAATAGGCACATGGTCACAGTCCGTGGTCACTTGGAGGAAGAAAGGAGTTGTATAAAGAAGGCCAAGGCGCCGAGTTTAGCTACAGAGGGGATCGTCGCGATCTCCAAGAGCCATCAGATCCGATCTCCATACTTTTTCTCGCCTGGAGTAAATGACAGCAAGAGCGGGTGGTTGAAACCTCCTTTCATTCATTAAGTGAAGGGATGGAGGGTATGGCAAGCCATCTGCCTGAAGAGGTCCTATGTATCGATTTCCTCAAAGAAGCCATGCCGAAGTCCTCAACTCGACAAAAAAGTCTGCGCACGCTAGTCCAGCACTTAATGGCTCAACTACCCTCCTTACAGGAGCCATGCGCAGTTAAGGTGGCACTTAAAGAAAGATATCAGTACGAGTTTGACTGAAGGGACACCAACCCTTGGGTGACTGGGCACACCTCTGCGAGGAGAATTTTCCTGAGTATATAGACTCAGTCTTTGTATTTTGTAAAGGGGGATGGTTGAGCTAAGCTCCTGATTGTAAAGTTTTGATGAAGCGTTGGTCGCTCTGGTTAATGTAGAAGGCATTTGAGATTTCTTTCTTTATGGATGTCAGCTTCCCTTCCATTTCTTTGTTTACTGTGTTAGAAATGACTCGGAATTGGAGGATCTAGTCGAGTTGTGGTTGTTATAGGATGATGTAGGTTGGATCACTGTAATAGTCACACTATTTCTAATTGGTTCTTGTGATGTTATCGACACTAAAATGACTTGGAATTGAAGGATTCAGTCAAGTCACCCCTCAGCTCCTTGAAACTGTGGACCAAGAGGATCTTGGCTTTCCGAGTTTTTCGTCCTCAAGCTTCTGAAGGCCTGTTTCCCAAGGCAGTCTTGCTCACCCTTCTCACATGTCTTCCTTCTTCCACCCTTTGATCACTTACTGACAGAAGTTGGATCAAGACCTCCCTTTCTCTCTACATACTAGGCTCAGTTTCCCGAGTCAAAGCTATATTATCTTGAGTCTTCACCCATCTGATCACCCCATTAAACAAACCGTGACATAAAAACTGATGGGCGTCGGGCTCTGCTCCTGCAAGCAATCCAGGAGTGACTTCTGACGCCAACATTCCTAGCGCCGTTGCCGGGGACAAAGTTGAATATTTTCCCCGGGATTGAACGACAACGATTAACTGATTTTGAAGGTGCATCAGATATCAGAATTATCAAGATTGTTGTTGTGCACCTGGCGACTCCATTGTGACGACCCCACTGGGGCGAACCTGCCATATCAATTGTGGCTTTCAAAGGCAGGCATACGCGGTCTCATCCACAGTTTCCTCTAGCTACGCCTGAAACAAATCCAAAAGTGGTGCTCAGAAAGGGGAAGGGATCTAAAGAAGAAGCGTCCACCACTGAACCAGGTAATCCACCATATCCTTCTGTGGGAACCCCTTTTTCTCCTCCTCAGTTTCTTGACAGACCTACTTCTGAAGTTTCCCGTTTCCTAAATTTTGGGAGTGTTCCTGTTGAGTTTTCCTCTCCTGGTCTGGGACCAAAGGGACAAGACCTTGTCACTCCCCTTTCCCCTGAAACTATACCTTGCCATAGACTTGGGACCACAGAAGATTTCCCCACTCCTATCTTTACTACCCCTGTGCAAAGAGGATCACCTGCTGACTTGAGCTCGTTAGCCTTCTCCTTAAATCCCCTCTTGTTTCCCACTCCACTTCTGGACTCATTCCTAGTAGCCCCTTCACAAACTCCTTCTCCTCCCAGTTCTCCTCTACCTAATATTCCTATGGCTGGTGCTAATCCTCCTCTGAATAGAATGGACGCCATAGTCACGGCCATATATGCTCCCTTAGTTCTACCCCATCCTATGAATCCTCTCCCTACTGGGGATTACTTGAAATACATGCCCAAGTTCACTGGGGAAGGGGACGTAACTGCGGAAGAGCACCTGGCTGCTTTCTACAGTTACGCAGACAACCTCAACATTGAAAATGAAGATGTCTGGATGAGAGTCTTCATCCAAAGCTTGGATGGCGAGGTGAGGAAGTGGTTTAGAGGATTGGATCCAGGATCTATTGCTGGGATTGAAGCTCTAGATAGTGCTTTCCTAAGGCAGTGGGGAGATAGGAAGGATTTCATGTATTACATGACAGAGTTCAGGTCTCTGAAGAAGATGGAAGGAGAGTCCGTCTCCAACTTCTCCAAAAGATTCAATAAGATGTATAATAAAATCCGTGCCGAAATAAAGCCTTCAGAAGCCTCGGCCAAAATTTCTTATGCTAGTGCGTTTGGCCCCAATTTCTGCCTGTTATTGAGAGAAAGAAGAGCCACCTCCTTGGCTCAAATTCAAGATGCATCCATAGAAGTGGAATCTAATGTATTAGCAGCTGATAGACTGAGGAACAAGGCCGACGCAGACAGAAGAAAGGGAAGATCCAAAACCTCAACTTCTAGCCCATCGATGCCCCACTCTCAAGTGGATGAACTAACCAAGATGGTGAAGTCTCTGTCCGCAGAGATGGAGAGGATAAAAGTGGAAGGGAGGCAAGCATACAAAGGCCCCCAAAACGCTGAAAAGGGAGGAGGTTTCAGGAGGCCAAACAAT
>SNQJ01S0159236.1:0-19111 GCA_010110895.2 Picea sitchensis | reverse complement strand
AATGATGAAAATTTATATTGTATTAATAATATTTGATACTTAAAATGTTTCATCATATATATTTTTATTATCAAAGATTCAAATATATATATATATATATATATATATATATATGAATGGAGTTGTTTAATCATTATATTTTTGAGTTTTTTCATTGAAATTTGGACAAACAAATCATGGTGAAATCACCATCTAATTGTATTTTTAATGCATAAATAGATTGAGCACCCAAAAAAACCCTAGGGGCACTTCAATTATACAGACTTAAGGACTCAACTCTCGACTCCCAACAATTTTCTACCGGATTTTAGTAACCTTGAAAACCACAAAGAGTTAGACTAAGCCTTTATGAGTAATTAAGATAATGTTTGAAATTCTTGGACATGGAGTTTTATATCTTTTTTGAAATGTCCAATATTTCTAGTGGACTTTCTATCTATAATAAAAGACAATAAAGTTTTAACAATAGTGGAAAAGAGTAACAATAGTGGAAAAGAGTGTTGGGATAAGATTAAATAAAAAATAAATGTGAGATAGTGGTTGAGAATTATTAATGCTTATTAGTTGAGAATTAATAATAAAATAGTTATNTATATTTGTTGAATTGAATTTGTGATTTTGAAAGTTAAAACAAAGTCTTAAAGACCTTGCATTAACCAGCGAAACTAACATTTCATTAGATGAAAAATAATTAATAATAAAATGATAAAACAAATAAATAAATAACAATATTAAGTAATAATTAAAATTGGAATTTGAAAATAAACCTAATTTTTAAATTTAATGATTTAATAATTTTAAAAAATATTAAAAGTTTTTAAAATAAAATATGGAATTGGAAAACAAACCCAACCCCCAAAATTTAATGATTTTAATAATTTAATAAAAATATTAAACATCTCAAACTTTTGACCACATTTAACAACTAAAATAACTGACTACAATATTGACTATCAAATTGTCAACCAATGGTGTTATCTGACCAAATTTTTTAGTGCACGCATAACCACAATCCATTATGATACCATACAATACTTTGATAACTGAATCAACTTATCAGTGGTCGTTATTATCAGTACAGTGGGATATCAGGATCCGTCCAAAAGGGAATTTTAATATAACCCATGGCCTGTTATGATACCTTATGATAATCCAATTGACTTATCATGGTCGTTCTTATAAGTACGTCGACTTATCAAAATCCGTGAAATCCGTCTTGAAAAGGATCCAATTTAATTTTATATATATTTTATAAATTTCGATAACCAAATTTAAATTAAAAAATGGATCATTATTATGATTTTTATTAGTTATTTATTTTATTGCTCCGTATTTTGATCGCGTGGTGCATTTATGGGCTTTTGCTATTGATTATCACGATCCTGATCTCGGGATTCCAGAGCTATAAATTTATTTTTATTTTTGTGAATATGGATCGTCGTGGTTTTCTTGTTCTAAAATTATAGCCCGTCGGGTTTAAGTGCACATTCCACGAGCTTTCACCTAGTTTCTCTGGATATGCACGTATTAATGAAAGTCTAGACCGTGTTCTTTGGCTATATAAGGCAATCCCACAACACCACCGGCAGCGGAAGAATTCGATTCTGGTCCGGGGATTGTCCGATTTCGGCCATTTTTGTTACAGATTCAAGCATTTTACATACTGCGAGGCAAACGCTTTCATGTCCCAGTCTTCTTCTTTTTTTCCTATTTGCTTTTAGGACTCTCCTGATTCGACCCATTAAGATTGATCAGGAGATATAGTTTCCTTGCCCTGAGAAGAATAGTTGTCCCTGATCGTTTGATTGGGAAGGGTGGAATTTCATTGTTTCTTGGTGTAGAGCTCCTCCGGGCAGGAGCTTTTGAATCTTGGTGTAGAGCTCCTCCGGGCAGGAGCTTTTGTTTCTTGGTGTAGAGCTCCTCCGGGCAGGAACTTAACACTCGGATCTTTGAAGATCAGTGCAATGGATCATTTGAGCAAACAGTTGGTGCTGCTGGTCTTGCAATTTCTGAAGGACGAGGACATCGAACAGACGGCCCACATGTAAGTTTACTTTGACTGGCCCTGTATTTTTTCTTTTCCAATCCATTTTGCAAATATGGTGTGTTCCTGAAGGCCAGATCTCGGCTCTCCTGGATCCAGGTTGGAACAAGAAACCGGACTTTTCTTCGACCTCAATTACTTTGAACGCCTAATGATCGCCGGAGAATTCGATGAGCTTGACCGTTACTTGTCAGGGTTTACCAGGGTCCACGACGATCGCAATTCTGTAAAGATATTCTTTGAGATTAGAAAACAGAAGTATTTAGAAGCACTAGACAGGTATGTTTTTTGGGGGACCAATTTAAAGAGCCGTAGGCTAAACCAAATCAAATGAAATGATGATTTTTTTACTGAAATATTTGTTTGAAATCAGACGAAAATTTGTTAGATTAGTAGATTTGAATGATTATTTTGGTATAATTTTTGGGTTTTTCAGTATGCTGAATCCATTTTGAATAACAAAAATAGTGATTCTTATAAATTTATATCGCCTAATTTCAGCTAAAAAATCATTTTTTTTTTGGTACCAATTTAAAGAGCAGTAAGATAAACTAAATGATGATTTTTTACTGGAATATTTGTCTGAAATCTGACAAAAAATTGTTAGATTAGTAGATTTGAGTGATTATTTTTGTATAATCCTAGTGCTTTAGGGTTTTCAGCACGTTGAATACATTTATACATTCAAAAATGGATTTTAAATAACAAAAAATAGTGATTCTTATAAATTTATATCTCAAAATTCCAGCTAAAAAAATCATTTCCTAAAACAACTAGACAATGCCGCCATTTAAAGATTTCAGATTGCTTCTTCAATTTTGGTTTTTGGTGGTTCTGAATGTCGGTTATTGCCATTTCATGTTTAAGTGTTTATTCTTCTGGTTTTCACGAATGTGGGTTCTTTTGGTGGTTCTGAATGTCGGTTATTGCGATTTCATGTTTAGGTGTTTATTCTTCTGGTTTTCACGAATGTGGGCTTTTGTAATTTCATGTTTGCGATTGTAGTCGTAAGGCTAAATTGCATATGTCCGGGTGTAATAGGGTTTGCAGTGTTTTCGTGCTTCTGAATATTCGGCCTAGGGTTACTAAGATTTTGGTAGTTTTGTCCGGTCAATATCAAAGCTTTTGCTTGTGGTTCATAGTCAGGCATTGTTTGTAGACTCGAATGGCTGACCTGCCATTATTTATTTTAGAATTGCTAACGGATTACATTCTGTTTTAAGACTCCTTTGATAACCTGCCTGTATCTATTTTAGAATTGTTAATGGATTAGTTATGTTTTAACCCTTTCATATTTGTTAATCTAGGTTGTTGAATTCTTAATTTTTCATGTTTATTAATGTAAAATTGTTCGTGTTTATCGAGTGTTGTTTTTCTTTGAATTTTCGTCATGTTAATTTGCAGATAAAGCGGTGTAGACAATGGTCAATGTTTCATAGTAGTTGAATTACTAGATTCTAAATAATTACGATTTTCCAGGAAAGATTCGATCAGAGCTGTGGAAATACTGGGCAATGAACTTAAAGTGTTTAAAGATATCAGTCCAGAAATGTACGCTAAGCTATTGGACCTTCTTACCTTGAAGGACTTGAGGTATCTCCCTGTCTACTTTTTTTAACTGCCACATCTCGAATTTTCTCTGCTTTGAGTAAGGCCTAACGGATTAGTTCGTTACATGCAGGGAAAATGCAGAACTTAAAGACTATAGTCGTGATACCACGACTCAACGGACCTATGCATTTCAGTGTATTAAACAATGTATTGAAGCTCATCCTCTCATCAAAGAGAAGTTGACCTTTCCCAACATGGATAATTCCAGGCTCAGAGCCCTCATTAATCAAAGGTTCTACTTTTCTGATCATTTCATATTAAGAGTAATTCGTTTTTTATCTAGAACTCCGAGAAAAGATACATCAATTGAAATTATTGTATTTTCATATACGCTGTGCTTTTCTACAGTCTTAATTGGCAGCATCGCAATTGCAAAACTCCTCGATCTAATCCACGTATCAGCTCAATTTTTGTGGATCACAGCTGTGAGCCTCCAAATGGAGCTCGAACTCAATCTCCAACATATAATTCTCTTATGGGAACAGCTTCAAACTCGGGGGCTTTTACTCCCATTGCTACTACATACAGTGTAGGTCACAATTTTGATTAGTATCTTGAATATTTGCTTTATGTTTCTTCACCTTTTGATGTGCATCTTGCATTTGTTGATGCCAGACTGTATCTAGCATTGCTTAATAACTTAAATCATGAAATTGTTTGCAGCAATTTCAAGCTGGAGTTGCTCCCCTTCTGAGTACTCTCACAGGATGGGCGGTAAATATTAATCATCCTGCGCCACCTGCAGTAGCTTCTGGTTCAGCTGCACCAGTAGCTTCAGCTGCTGTCATGTCAACTCCAATAGCAGGTTAGCTATTTGAAAATCTGTAGAGTTAGAAACTTATATGTTTCGAACGCTTGGATGTTATACCTCGGGTAATAGATGCAGCAAGAACAAATCTATTATTTTAATAATTCAATTCGAAGTGTAGTTGATATCCTCTGGTTAGGTGAAAATAAAATAAATGATAGCAATGTTGGGTTCTAATGTTTCTGCTTAATCACTTTAGATGCTTCGCTGAAACGGCCTAGAACCCCTCAACCAACCAAAGTTGGAACGAATCATCAGCGTGTTGAGTATGAAAATCTCATGAAGCGTTTGCGGCCCAATGCGATTGAAGAGGTGGGGAATATAATCACTATTAGCTTTCATTTCCATGAACGTTTGTAAAGGTTTTTTTTAAGTGTATTTAGTTTATTTATGAAATAATAAATTAATTCATTATATTCTTCATTTCCAATAATAATGTATGATGTTTTTGTGAGGCCAGAATTTTAGAACACAAAAGAGGCTATAGCTCTTAAACTAAGTCTAGTAATATTAAGTATGTAATTTATGAGAAAATTACAAATTTGTTTTCTGCAAATATCATGATTAAGATTGTAGTATATTTGACGGAAAGTTATTGTTTGCACACTAAAGTATTCCTGTTGGAAATATTTCTGTTGTAAATTGTATACACTATTTAAATTCCTTTTCTATTTGCAGGTCATCCCAACACCAATACACTCTCATAACATGTATTCTGAAAACGATCTTCCTAAAACAGTTGTGAGAATCCTCAACCAGTGTTCAAATGTAAAAGTATTCCTGTTGAAAATATTTCTGTTGTAAATTGTATATACTATTTAAATTCCTTTTCTATTTGCAGGTCATCCCAACACCAGTACACTCTCATAACATGTATTCTGAAAACGATCTTCATAAAACAGTTGTGAGAATMCTCAACCAGGGTTCAAATGTAGTAAGCATGGATTTTCATCCTCAGAAGCAGTCAATTTTATTAGGTAATCTTCAATTCCATTGGTGAAAACTCTGTAATTTATTAGGATCATCAACTGAATTTCCATATCTACAGTTTTTCTTAAATGCTTTGTAATGATGAAACAACTTCTAAACATAGTCATCTACATGGATATTTGCAGTTGGAACAGATGTTGGTGATATTGGAATTTGGGAAGTGGGATCATCTGTAAAGTTAACTCATAAATCATTCAAAGTTTGGGATGTCTCAAAGCTAAAAATGCCTGTCCAGGTATAAGTCTATGTTTAAGTAGCAAAGTAATTTGGGTAAATTTTTCTATAAGCTGACTCTCAGGATCTTATTTTCGGAGCACTACACATTTGCCATTATATTTGCTTAGGCTTTTTTTAAATAGAATCCAATGTGTCAGTGAACAACCGTATTTGGAGTTTAGCCAGGGATGGTTTTGGGCCACTCATACACATTTGTTGTTATATTTCTTTAGGTATCCCTTTTAAAAGGTTTAGAAAATATATGGTTTTGGGCCACTCTTACACATTTGTTATTTTTTTTAGGTATCTCTTTTAAAAGAATCTATTATGTCAGTGAACAAGTGTATTTGGAGTCCAGATGGAGCATGGGTTGGTATGTAAATTTGGCTACTTGGTTTTGTGGTTAGGTGTTTGAATATTCCTTAATGTCATATCACTTTTATGAGAGTTTATATTTATTGACATGATTTACAGGAGTCGCATTTTCTACTAACATCATTCAGATATATCATGTTAATGAGGTTGACCAGTTGAGACAATACCTTGAGGTAGATATTCAAGTTTCAAAATATTTTTTTATTAGTTTTAACTACATTTTGTAATACACATTTCTTAGTGACAAACACTCATACAACTTTGCAGATTGATGCACATTTTGGAAGTGTGAATGATATTGCTTTTGCCAACTATAAGGAACAATTCCATGTTATCACATGTGGGGATGATAAGACCGTCAAGGTAATTCAAATGCTGCTGTAAAAAATAGCCAAATTCAATTAATCTTATATTTATGGATGTTATTTGGTCATTTAGAAAATCAACTTGTTAGATACACAAAAATTGATTAATTTATTTAATTTAGTTTTTTAAAATAAAATGATCCAATTAAGTGGATACTTAAATGTTATCATTTATAAAAGAAGTTTTAAAATAAAATGATTCAGATACTTAAATATTATCATTTATAAAGAAACTTTCTCATTAGTGTTAGGTTGACAACTTTTTTTTATGTAACTTTTATCCCATAAAATATATGATATATTCTTTAAATTTAAATTAACTTTTTTCACTCTATAAAATAAAAACCAAATGTAATATTATTTCACTCAAATAAACAAATACTATCATTGATGTGTTTGAATAACCTAATTATAAGTTTTCCATTGAAATAAACTCAATTTTTATTCTAAAAGGTATCACATTGGATATATAGTATTATAAAAGGGTGTCAAAACTCAATTTTTATTATAAAAGGGTGTCACATTGATGTATAGTACTATAAAAGGGTGTCACATTGGATATATAGTGGAATAAAAAATTATTAAAAAAGAATGAAATGTGTTTTGCAAATTAAATAAAAGTTATATTTTTAAAATGGATGATCTTATCAATCAATTTTAAATTTAATTGGGAAAATAATTCATCCCATATGAATGATGTTGGTAATTAACATCATCTTCAAGTAAAAACAAGTTAATCATTTCTTATTTCACTGAATTTGTAATTGAAGTGATTTATTTTAATAGACTGCCCTCCTCTAATTGAGAGAAACTTTTGATCTCTTGAAGTGATATACAGGTAATAATATATGATACATTTTGTTGGATTTTTATAGGTATGGAATTTAATATCAGGTGACATACACTACACATTTGAAGGGAATGAAGCACCTGTTTATTGTGTTCGTCCTCATAAAAAAGAGCATCTTCCGGTACGTTTTTACGAATCTTTAACTAACAAATGAAGATGGTGGAATCAATTCTGTAAAAAAATTGATATTTATACAGTATCATGAAGATTAGTTCGATTATTCATATTCATAGCGTGTTCAATTTGAATGCATTCAAATGAATTATTCGAAATTTTCTAACATGTTTTCAATCTTCTTTGATTAATCACAGTTCATTTTCTCTACATCCCTTGATGGAAAGATTAAAGCCTGGGTTTATGATCCGCCAAGAGCTCTCGTTACCTATGATGCGCCTGGGCTTGGACGCACTACAATGGCTTATAGTGATGATGGAAGACGGTATTATCTGATATTCTATGTTTGTTACGAGTATATATGGGAAGGTTTGAATGCAGAATAAAGATATCAGTTCACTAAACTAATCGGTTTCTCTCTGTGCAATTAGACTCTTTTCATGTAGTACAAACAAAGGAGAAGCATACTTGGTTGAGTGGGATGACACTGAAGGAATGGTTAAGAGAGCATATTCTGGCCTTGGAAAGAGGTCTCTGGATATGGTGAAGTTTGATACAACAAAGAAGTTACTGGCCGCTGGAGATGATCATCAAATTAAGTTTTGGAACATGGATAATAACAATATCTTATCCATAACTAATGCTGACGGTGGCTTACCGGTAAAAGGATACTTACCTTGGCAGCCTCTGATTAAACCATATATAGATTTTGATATGTGACAAAGTTTACGCCACATTAAATTTTTCAACGCTTTTCTGGTTCTTACTGGATATTATATTCATCGACTGGATCTTACCTATTGCAGGTTAGACCTAATCTTTGTTTCAATAAAGAAGGATCCCTGCTTTCTGTTACAACAATTGACAATGGGATCAAGGTCTTAGCTAATCTTGATGGAATTCAGTTTCTTCAAACGCTAGAGAATCGAACGCTGCAGCAAGAAACGCTAGAGAATCGAAGGCTGCAGCAAGAGTTGGTGGTAACAAAGGTAGTATGCTGCCGAAGTGCGCAATCCCTATGCATATACACCAAAATCATGGACAAATCTTAATTGAAGTTATTATTGAATTGCAGGATCCGTCAGTAAATCTCATCGTTGCTGCAAGTCCAGTTGGCCATGTTCCTGGTGCACAAGAAAATTCAGAAAGAGTTCCACCAGAAGCATCGATTGTGAGTGATTTTCCTGGAAAACTTACTACGTTTGGATCTTGTGCAATAGTTTTTAATTATTTAGTTGACAACTTGTTAGCTGTTAATATGAAACAATACTTTGAACTACTATTAATCATTTGAAATAAAAAAGTAAAATTAATGATCAACAAACAACTACAGACAAATGTTGAGAGCAATGCGATGGTGGGTTCAAAACAAAAGATTCCAGATGAGGGTGAAAACAAGAGCAAGAACTGGAAGTTTGCTGAGGTGACGGATCCAGTCCAATGTGCGTCGATCAAATTGCCAGATCCAATATCAACCGGAAAGGCAAGCTCTCCAATTGTATCACTAGATTGAAGGTTTATTGTTTAATGTGTTCACATGCTCCCTAACAAAGCTGTAATTTTCTTTCTCGTGTCTTCCAGATTGCAAGATTACATTACGCACTTTCCGGTGCTTGGCTCTTAGCTTTGGACACTAATGCTAAACATAAGCTATGGAAATGGAAATGTAATGATAGTAATGATAGTAGCTCTCCTGTCCAGGTGTGTTTTCCAAATGGGCAATTTCTTCGATTTTCAGTTGCAGTACTGTTATCACAATGTAATTAAGTTGAATAATCGATCTGAACTTATTCTGTAGGCAACAACAAAGTTTTCACCAGAGTTGTGGCGGCCAACGGGTAAAAACGATATGAGAAATGACACCAGTAATAGAGGTCCAGGTGAAGCCAATCCCTGCATAGCTTTGACAAAGAATTATTCATATGCAACGTCTTGTTCTGGTGGGAAGGTGTCCTTGTTCAACATGAAAACATTTGAGGTGAGGCATTCCTTTCTTATTCAAGGTTTGTTTGAATTTATTTCTTGCTTGCTACAGTAATTACTCCTATCATGTCCTTTACATACGAGTATGTTTGCCAGTTTAGTCAATGTTACTTTCCTAATGCTTACATCTAAGCATGCAACTCTGTTGAATTCATGAATTTCTATAAGATTGTGCAGTCCGCTGTAAAGCATGTATGACAAGGATCAAAACTGCTCAGTTTCACATTTAGGGAGAATTGGACTGTAACTTAAAAATTTATGTATGTAATTTTTAAATCTGTAATGACAACCATATTAATGCAGGTGATGTTACAATTTGGGGCCCCTCCCCCAACAACAACGTTTCTAGCTTTCACCCCTGCGGATAATAACATCATTGCTATGGGAATGGAGGATGGAACAATTCATATTTACAATTGTCGAACTGATGAGGTGATGTGGATTTAAGTTTCTCCTCCTAGTTGTGTAGTATGTTTGCCTTTGTTGTTGTTGCTAGAATTCTGCTGAATGGGTTTGATTACAGATAAAAGGGATACTTAAGGGGCACGAGAAGAGAATAACTGGCTTGGTATTTTCTGAAGTGTTAAATGTTTTGGTATCCTCTGGAGCTGATGCACGGGTACATTTCTAATCCTTTTAGAATTAACCAGATCACCTGCTTTACCATTTATGACATCGAATAAAATTTGCTACTGAAAACCAATGTTGTGCCCACAGCTGTGTGTATGGGGAATAAATGGATGGGATAAGCAGAAATCAAAAAGTGTGCATTCAAAGGCAGGACAATCAACATCATCACTTGCAGATACTAGAGTTCAGTTTCATATTAATCAGGTTCATTTCCTAGTTGCGCAGGACAGCCAAATTGCTATTTACGATGCCGATAAATTGGAAAGTCTGTGCCACGTAAGATCCTATGCTCACATAGATATTCTGCAAATAACTCTTATATTTAACCTATTGTCATACTCCGGTTTTTAATCTTTCAAATTGTTCTGTAATATTTTAACACAACTGAATGTATGTTGTCTTCATAATTCAAGAATAGACAGTGACTAAAAATATTTGCATTCCAGTGGGCTCCTCAGGATCGAATGACTGCACCTATTTCGAGTGCCACATACTCATGTGACAGCCTACTAGTCTATGCCAGTTTCTGTGATGGTTCGGTTGGTGTATTTGATGCTGAAGTCCTACAGCCACGCTGTCGTATTGCCCCTTCTGCATTTATGCCAGGCCTAAGCAGGTATAGTGCTTCTTTGTGCAAAGGGAATGACTATGGAAGTGTGCATCATGATAGGATCCTTTAAATGAATTAGTACTCATATTTTGATTTAATCCCACATAATGAAAACGTTCTCTGGCTTGCATGTGCAGTGGCAATACCTATCCACTTGTAGTTGCTGCACATCCACATCAGCCTAATCAGTTTGCTATAGGATTGACGGATGGAGGTGTTCATGTGATTGAACCAGCTGAATCTGAAGGGAAATGGGGTGTTGGACCATCAGATAATGGAGTTGCTAGTCCAAATGATACAATTAGCAATAAAGGTTCTGGATTACCTCCAAGGTAGCATAGAAATGGAGTAAACGAATGCTAAACAGCTAATTGTCGACTTTTGTTGGGCATAAATTTATTTACAAGTATGAGGTCAATAATTGTAGTGTCTTGTCAGTGACATGCCTTCTGTAACTTTAATCATCTTTCAGCAGAGATTATGCTGTGTACTTTTGGTGAAGATATTGTTGTATGGGAACAAACTGATCAAAGTCCAGTTGTGATTAACCCAAAATTCTCCCGATGGATGCCTCTTATGTCTCCATGTAGTCATTCTCTGATTATGATGTTTTTCTTCTTGCAGTTTTATTTTACCAATAAAAACTGCCCAGATTCGATCTTCAGTATAGATGACAACAATTTACTTTACTTCCTGTGGTTTTACTTTACTGGAATACATGTATGGTGTATGATTCGATGCTCAGTATAGATGACAACAAATTACTTTACTTCATGTGGTTTTACTTTACTGGAATACATGTATGGTGTATGATGCTCTTAAATACTTCATAGAATTTCCATGCAGTGAGAATACATTATCGGAATTTAAGTTGCCAAACTTCGGGCAAATTCAGAACTGAATATTCAACTTCCAGTGCTGTCATCATTTCCATATGTGGTGTCATCATTTCCATAATATGTTGTAGTATATTATTAAAAATGTCTGAGAAATATGATTCACGATTGCATGCATTAGATTAACAAGGCATAGAAAAGCATTGACAAAACATAGCATACACACAATGTAACTATGGAGCTGTTCAGCTCTTTTCTACATTCACATAAGAAACTAAATTGCAAATATATGACATGAGATAATTCTCTAGAACACTCTTTCCTTCACCTACCTAATAAATGCATACTTACCTATCCTGTTATCCACTATCAGTTTGGTCAAACAAGTAATGGAGAAATTACTTCACTTAACACTCCTCTTAATTTCAACCATTACAAAAATCAACAACTACAATGTCTAAGTGTTGTCTCTTAAATTCAAAAGTATTTCTTCCCAATGGTTTGGTGAAGATATATGCCAATTGTTCCTTCAAACAACAAAACTGTAGCATAATTCTACTATCGTTGGCAAGCTCGCAGATGAAATGATAGTGAGAGTCTATATGTTTGCTCTTGCGGTGAAACGCATGATCCTTAGATAATGCAATTGTTGAATTGTTGTCACAAAATATAGAAGTTGGCTCATTTCCAAATTCCATGACATGCTCCTAAAGTTCTTGCCACATACTTTGTTTCTCCTCAAGAAATTGTGACAATAGGTTGTTTCTTAGAAGCCCATGAAATCAAGCATGTACCAAACAATAATGCATACCCAGAAGTATTTTTTCTATCATCAACACTACCTGCAAAATCACTATCTGTATATCCAACAAGTGAATCATCTTCTTAATTAGAATACCAAATTCCATAATCTATTATACCTGCAATACCTCAAAATTCTTTTTCCAACTTTCAAATGAGAGATTTTGGGATTTTCCATAAATATGGAAATTAAGCTTACTACATACATAATATCTGGTATCTGTTGGCTTGCATTTATTCATTTTGAATATTTTCAAAATATCTATGGCATATTTTTGTTGACAAATAAAACTTTTCTATTTTATAGAACTAAGATCAGTCATTTCAAATTCATTTTGCACGACTACATTGAATTCATTCAACAACAAATTTCTTTTATAAATCATGTCATTAACATAGAGAAAAACTATCAAAATATTACCTCTTTGTTTCTTTTGGTGTAAAGTGTTGGCTCATTGTTTCTCTTATTGAACCCATTTTTGAGAAAATAAGTATCAATGCGACTATACCAAGTTCTTGGAGCTTGCTTCACCTGTACAATGCTTTATTCAATCTGTACACTTTGTACTCTTTACCTCTGATCTGAAATCTTGGTGGTTGATCCACATAAACTTCTTCCTTTAAAATGTCATTTAGAAAGGATGATTTGATGTCCATTTGATAGACTTGTCATTTATTTTGAGTTGCAACTTCCAAAATTGCTCTAACCGTATCCAAACATGCTACTCGAACAAATTTTTCTCCATAGTCTTTCATTGTACTTCTCTACTTTGACTTTCTAATTGAATTTTTTCTTATACACCCATTTAACTCCAATGCTATTTTTACCTGTGGGGAGATCCACAAGATCCCATGTTGTTTCTTTCAATTGCTTCAATTTCTTCGTTCATTGCATCAACCCATTTTTATTCCTTGGATGCTTCTTCAAGGTATACTAGTTGATATGATAACAAACCAAAGTGTGCTTGTTGATCCATGCCATCATTTTTCTCGTAAATTTATCTCAAGCTTCTTGTTCTTTGGTTCCTTCGATTTTCTATAGTGGGATCAGTATCATTACTAGAAGAAGATGAAGATGAAGAAGAACTATGCTCTGTTTGTTCTCCTTGGACTTGTACTTGCAATCTTGGAAGTCTTGGTGGATAAGCTTGATGTCATGTAGCTTCCACCTACTTATCTTCATGTATATAAAGAATCTAATCCACAAGTATTTCACTTGTTTGGTTATCTCAAGATTTATCTTCTTGGAATTTCACATCTCCCCTTACTATCAAATTTTTGGTAATAAGATTATACAACCTATGTGCTTTAGACCGTTCATTATATCCCATAAATATACATTTTTCACTTCTATCATCAAGATTTCCCTTGATATCTTCAGGGACATGAGCATAAGTTACACAAAAGTGAAAAACACTGGATTTCATACCACTCCAAGCTTCTTGAGGGACTTGATCACTCAAACTGCTAGTTGGTGAAAATTTTAAAATATAAACTGCATGTCACTGCTTCACCCCAATATTCATTTGACAAATTCTTGGCCTTTAGCATACTTCTGGCCATATTCATTATTCTCTGATTCTTCCTTTCAGCAACTACATTATGTTGTGGAGTGTATCTTGTGGTAAATTGTCTCTTGATTCCATGCTTTATGCAATATTTTGTAAATTCCTTTTAGTCACTCACCTCCTCGATCTGATCTGAGTACTTTGATGTACTTCCCACTTTATTTCTCTGTCAAAGATTTAAATTCTATAAATTTTTCAAATGTCTCTGATTTATGCTTGAGAAAATACACCCATGCTTTTCTGCTAAAATCATCAATGAATGTTAGAAAATAAAATCTATTTGTGGTGGTTTATCTTGGCATGCTATGGTTTATCTTGTTGCTATTTGGATTGGTAAGGATTTCACTTATTGCTATCATTTGTAATTGAATCTCAAGGTTGATTTTTCTAAGGATAAGTAGGAAGTATAAGTGCAGACACCCCTACTCTAACTCCACCATAATTTTAAGCATAGAATATTGTTTTGCAAGGGTTTTCTAAGGAAGTATAAGTACATAAACCCCTTAGTTTTAAACCCTAGCTAGGTTACTTGCCTTGGGAAATAAGATAATTAATATCCCCAAGGATGTAGTAGCTTTATCTCTTTTCTTTTGACCCCATTAACCCATAATCAAAGGAACTAGTCATTGCATTGGATAAATAAAACATTGCATTGGTAAACATGAAAAGTTGATGTTTTGAAGTTCTCTCACTTGGACATTGTTCCTTGAGTCCTAAGATATATTTCCTCATTGAGACATCCTCTTTCATCCACTATAAATTCTTGTTTCAAAACTAACCTAACCCTAGATAACTCATAAAATAACCCTAGGAATTGGCTATAACTTTTCCCTAACAAACTACTAACCATGTCGCACTTTTTGACCTAGTTTGAAGTAATTTTCATTAGCTAAACTATCTGTTATAAGGCTTCGTTTTCTACATACATAAGGCTAATAAATATCACTACAATAAGATTTTTGTGAAATCTGTGCTTTTGTGCTAAAGTCTTTCTCTATCATTGTTGAGTTAAACTAGTCTTTACTAGCTTGTTTCTTGCTTATTCAATTGGATCTTTAACACTTATTTTGTAGCTTCTATTATATTTTATCTATTGATATATATCATTGATCGTTTATGAAATTAGGGACATCAATATTAACTTGATTTTCCACCTAATATATTGCATTGTATACTTGGTTTTCATTGTCTCTCGGGTAGGTATTTGTATCTCAACAGATTACTCAAAGAATTGGAAACCATAAACCTTTCCCAAGACTCATTTCCAGGTTCCCTCTACCATTTAGAATTGACCTTTAGGGGAATCCATCCATACATCTCATTTTCCATCTCAATTCCCCCTATGGTCATTGAGATTCCCCCCTTGAGGTGACAACCTCACATATAAAGTGATGGGAACACCTGCCTAAGGTCACAGTGGATAGGTGCTCTCTAAGTTGTCGCCAATTGGTGGTTGGGTCAAGATTTTCCCAACCTACAACTTGTGCGATAAAACCTTGCATAATTATTTGGATTGAAAGAGTCGAGAACATATTTGTCTCCACTCCATACCTTTGAGTAATAAACATACCTAAAAAGAAGCATTTAATTAAAAAGAACTAGATGTTTTATTTATGGAAAATACACATTAATCTAGGTTTTAGGGTCTTGGTGTAAGATTGGAGAGTAAACTCTCCAAGGCCACAAAACCAAACTAAGAATTGACTAAAGAGAGATAAATCCAATAGTAGAAAGAAGAAATTGTTGGGAAAGAACATCCAAAACATGTGTTAAGCACTCTGTTCAACCTAAGAAAGTGGTTCAAATTTCACCTCTTGACTAGTTTGGTGGGATTATTGTGTGTATAGGGGATTTGGATTGAATTGGAAAGTCCTCAAGGTGACATCGGTTTTATCTAGAGTTTTAGGATAAGGACTTAGTCCTATATTCCTTTCCCATACACATAGTTTTGACCCATGAATGTTCCCCCTGGTCACTAATTGTGAAGTCTTAATCTTAGTTGATTTTCATAGGGCATCAAATGGGTGACTACAAGTAGGAAGTACTTGTGTTCCCTGAAGCAAACACACAATATTTGTTTTATCTCCCTCAGAGGATTCCCATAGTCATGAGGGTACTTGGGCCTTTGGATATTGTTGTGTGAAGGTTACCATAATTGTCTCATTTTGCTTCACTAGCTCTGACTTCATGATTTTAGAGCTATGAATTTCATAGGCCCATTTGACTACTAGTTTCTTGTTTGTTGAATTTTTAGATTTGGTTTGTGCTCTACAGCTAATTATCTAGAATTTGGCCTTATGGATGATAAACACCTCACCTCTTATCTCATAAACATAATGAGGTATTTGTATTTTAAATATACCATGTAAATCAACATTTAATTGTCAGCAGGGAAGGTGGAGCTTAGAGAGGAACAGTACGAGGGAAATGCTGAGGAGGCTGAGGGTTCAAAGTGCAAACTAATCCTCTGAGCTGCTATGAAACTTCATTTGAAAAGAGCTGCATTACTCTACTTTGCTCTACGTACTTCTCATTTTACTAGGTTCTAGCAGTCTTGATGCAATATATGCATGTAAAAGATAAAGGCTGAAAAGCAGAGTTAAGTTCTTGCTACTTATCACTCCACACAATTCAGCAACCATCCTATGAAACATTCTATTGTAATCAAAAGAAACCTCTCTATCTCATGAGATACCAAAACTAGTTCCTGAATGTTGAGTAGTCTAAATGTGAAAAATGAAGAAATGAAATCAATGGCTGAAAAAGATAATGCTAAACCTGAGTTGTAATGAAATGAAATACTACTTCATCTTTCAGCAGTTTGCTCAAACCACTGAGCAAACTGCTAAAATATGAAATCTACTGTAAATACAATGTATTAGCTTTGTTTCCATCGAAGGGGCCCCTGCCTTCTATGTCAACTTGATCTCCCCTCAATGCTATTGGATATAACTCACAGCTAAAATGGCAATAAAGGAAATCGTGCTAGTGAAAACCCTACAGCAAAATGGCAATAACATAAATCGTGTTAATGGAACAACTCTAACTATCTCATTGAAATTAAGAACAATACGATTAGCGGAGCCTCCATTCCTCTCTCGATCTATGCTGTATTATTCCACATTTCTCATCTCATGTTTTCCCCACCACGCATGGCTCTCTACATCCTTTCTTTTCTCGAGCATAGCCTCACGTTTTTCAAACCCTCTGGCAATGAATGGCATCTATTTACACCTTAGTTTCATATACCGGCAATCGCACGTGGCATCTCTTTCCAACGTTTTTGATCTTTCAGCAATGTTACATAACGTTTCAATCTCTCTCTGGCAATGTTACACCGGGATCTAAATGTTACATAACGTTCCCGCGACCTCACGGCTGATGCGTGGCTTCGCGCCCTAGAAGTTATAAAACGGTTTCCTTGCGTTATGCACGAATTTATATACTTTGATGCCAGCTATTGGTTTTTGCCAGCTATGAGCACTCTTTTTTAGCTTATCTTGGCATTTTTTTTTGCCCAATAACCCCAGAAACTTAAGTAAATGATGACTTTAACCATTTGCATCTTGAATAATATTGTAGAAGCATTCCCAAATGAAGCAAACGCCTACGGTCCTCCACTAGCACCATAGGACTCCCTTCATCTTTTTTGAAACAACTTCTTGCCAGTAACTTTGATTTGTCCAAATGATTTAAGCGGTTTGTGCTCCAAGGCTATGACGAGGAAAGGATGTGCTATATATCCAATTTTCCAGCTCATCATACCGTAAGCTTTAGAAAAAGAGAATACATTGATAATGTGTGGAGCCTCTACACAGGTATGTTTCAACCCATATAAAAAAATCGCTTTTAAAGTATTATCTCTATAAGTAACCATTCTTTGAAAATTCCCTGACTATTCTCCGCAGTAGAGGATTATTGTTGCATTTATGGTTGAATTTTTCGCTCATTTGTGGTTTTGGAGGCACTTCATGGTTTTTTGTATACAATGGAATATATATGTCGGCCGCAGAAAAGGTGCCATTTATAAACAAACCTTGAGGAGAGTAAACAGCATATCCTCGAAACCGGCGGAAATGTTATAGTAGGAGCCCAACATCCCCATGTCGGCCTTTTGCATGTCTCAACCGCAAAACGAAGGATACCTCTTTAACGCGATGATAATGGATATTAACGGTCCAGTATCCATCTTGATTTGTAGGAACTGCTGAGAAGAACCTCTGCACTCTGAGCATATGCTGTTAACTTATCCAATTTCCATATCAAACCTTCTGATGAAGTGGATAAATTTAGCGACAGTTGATATCTCTTCTTTGGAATGCGGTACATGATGCGATGAAAGTTAAATGCGGTACTGATAAGTTACGATGCGGTACTAGTAACATACGGTAGAGAATTGATCTAAAGAGTAGTAGTGATAACCAGAATAGTGGGTGCATTTTTGTAATAGTCTTTGCAATGAACGTATCAGAAGGTACCCTGACATATGAATTGTGGTTTTGCAAGAATCCATAAGAGAAGACTTCATGAGCATAAAAACCTTAGCAACCCAATCAAGAAAGAAGCCAAGAATCTGCAATAAAATGTATCAAAACCATAGATGAAGATTGTATGAGTCATCATATGGTTCGAGTGAGATGAAATGAGACTCCATCTGAGTGAGCTAGAACATTATGAATTATGGAGAGTCCTCATCGTATATGTCCACCTGAAATCAAAGAATACTACATTTCTAATACAATAAGTCATGAACTAATACAAAATTGTGTTAAATCATTAAAATAAAATTAAAGAAGTACCATGCGTTACTAGACTTCTTTGAGTATAGTTGTATGGTGAAGAAGAATGTAAAATCATTTTACTAAAGGTGAAGCGAAATAAAGGGTCTTGAGAAATGGAGAATGGTTTTCCCTATTTGAACCTTAATATCTTCTTTTTCGTCCCTCGGACATTTAGTTGATATAACTATGATGGCATTTAGGTTGATGCCAGAGTTTAAATTTGCTTTTGCCTCCCATTTGATTGTAAATGGCTATAGCCGTCCGGTTTTCAAATTGGTCCAGCGGCTCGGTCTTGACCATGTCTTCTTTGCATAAAATCCTTGTTGATAATAAGCGAAACTCCTACTTGTACCGCGCCAAAACTCTGCTTTTTGTATTTTCCTTCGCCAATGATTGACTGCTCTAGTAATCTGCTTTATTATCTCACTGGAAATATTAGCAAGTGTTCTTTTACTAACTGCAATAGCATCTGCCTCAGAAGCAATTCCTGCAGCAATACTTAAAACATGTGGAGATTCATTGGGAGAAG
>SNQJ01S0159235.1:0-21889 GCA_010110895.2 Picea sitchensis | reverse complement strand
ATCTTGTGTTCTTTGTGTTCATTGTGGTGATGACTTGTTGATGATATATTGTTGATATATGTTGTTGATATGTGCTCACATCTAACTGGTTATAAATGACAACAATGGGTAATGAATAAATGTTGAATGCTAATTGATGAGTTCTTGTGCAAGAGGGAAATTTTGGGGAAAAGAGCCCCACACTCATTCACCCCCTCTCTAAGTGTGGTAGGTGTGTCCAACACTTAGGAAGTGCACATTTCATTTATTATTAATGCAGTCAAACTTATCATTTAGCGTCATTTACCATGTTATTGATCCATGGTATTGACCCATGGTACTGATTAGTTAAGAATTGTCTAAATCTAATTAGTGCATGCAAAAAGAACCCCAACCATATGTGCATTTCTCCTCGGAGAGTCTGTATATTGTACTCATTTCAAGCATTAATATACAAGTGAAATACAAATTGGTTCCTTAGCAATATTGTCTTTTCAAGTGTTATTTCATTATTTATTCTCTCTTTTTCTTGCAATTTTACTAATGTAATTTTTTCTAACTAGATCTTGACTTGTGCTTAAAATCCTACAAAACATATGAGGATTGTAATTTTGTTTTTTAAAATAAAATTACATTTTTTTTAATTTATTTTTTTCATGGAAAAAAAATATTTACTAGAATTTCATTTTCATTTTTTTACTTAAAGGACATGTTATTAAAAAATTGATTAAACCAAATAAAATCCTAAATGACTTTGACAAAAATACCATTCAATCCTAACATTTAATCCAAAAAAACATACATCTTATTCAATACAACTCTTCAAAACCTATTAAAAAACTTAACAACAAAAGATGTAGATAAAATAAAATAGTATTTAATGATTGTAGTATTAATCAATATAGATCCATGTTAACCCAAATCTATCATGCATAGAAAGATATTAAATCCTTTGAATTGTAAATTTGTTTAATCATTTAAAATGGATCTATACGGATTGTAATCTTATTTAATTAAAAAAAACTTAAAATTCAAAACTTATACAAAGATGAATATATCAAAATATAATTTAATTATTTTATTTATTTATTCAAATTGCAACATTAAAAATAAATATCATATTTAAAATATTTCTATTTAATCTAAATTTGATATCTCTTTTTATTTCTATATACATCAATCTTTGATGTTTCTTTATATTTCTCTATACAAATTTTTTTATATTAAATATATATATCAAATTTCCCTCTTTTATATAAAATATAAAAAATATTTTTATATTCTCCCAAAAACATATTTTTATTTTATTTTAAATATATATTTTACTAACATATAATAATTTTATTATTTATTAAAATATTACATATTTTTTAAATCGATAGATAATGATGTAATCATTAACCATATAGATATGTAACTCAATTAAATTTTAAATTCCTTTTCACCAAAGTCAAACTTGCAAGACAAGATAACTGGATTCTTAAGTCACCCATCTCCATCATTTTATTATATTGAAGATTTTAAAGAGTACCTCACCTCGTGATTACACTTTTCAAGCACACGTGGTGTTCACGAGTTCACCCTAAAAGTATTAACCATGATACTTAAATTTTATTTTTCCCTCTATAACTTTAGAGAAATAAAATTAGAATTTGTTTGTAACTTCGTAGAAGTATATTAATAGACATTAAGCTGAGAATTCTCGGTATTGTAAGTTTTTGTATACTTTGAAAAAAAAACAAAATAATTATACAACATCATAATAACTTAAATATGAAAATACTTAAAAAAGAAAGGTAAAATTATGAATATGAAAATAAAATCAGAGATTAAATAGATAATAAAAAGATATAAATAAAGTAAAAGAGATCACCAAAACATATATATTATACTCGTCAAAACCGTTTTCACAACTAAAGCAATAGATATATATCATTGCTTTCTTGCCACGCCTTCTCCATTCTTTAAGTCCATGTGTTTTATTATAACTAAATAAAATTCTATCATGAAAAATACGTTAGTTTTTATTTACTGAAATATTTTCCAATGTAAACTGAGACCTTTCTATCATATTTCAAACAATTTTATTTTATTTGCCCCACGTTACAATTGTATTCACCCAATGTCCTCGACCATTAAGCTTATGTCTTCATACATTTCCAACCTATCTCACACAATATTATTTATACATTTCCAACCTTCCTACAATTGGAAATGTCTTCGTACATTTCCAACCTTCATACATTAACCTTGACTTATCCATCGACTTGGCTTATATGTCCAGTCGAATGTTCACCAAGTCGATCCACCTCGACCAGCCAGTCAGTGGACTATTCTTTCACATCAAAGAATGTAACAACCCAACATATCCGTACCTTCAAGGAAAACTTGGTTATGGTGCAAAATCAAATGAAACAACAAGTTGATCAACATAGATCTGAACATTCTTTTTCCAAAGGGAATCAAGTATTTCTTCGTTTGTAGCCTTATAAACATACATCACTCAAGATAATGTTCCCCAGAAGATAAATCCCATGTTCTATGGTCCCTATTAGATCATACAACGCATTAGAAAGGTGGCCTACAAGTTGGCTCTCCCAACCCACTCCAAGATTCATTCATACTTTCATGTGTCATGTTTGAAGAAGGTTGTAGGATCAAATTGCAAATTGCAGACCAACCTTCCAAAACATAATGAAGAAGGTTCCATTTGGCTCTAGCTAGAAGCAATAATGGATATTAGAGAGCATCAATTGCGCCAACACACAATCAGGGAAGTACTTATCCAGTGGAAATATATGCAACCAAAAAATGCCATATGGGAACCAACAACAATTTTATAGCATTTTACTCACCTTCGGCCTTGAGGACAATGCTTCTTTCAAATAGGGAGGGCATGTTAGGGTCCTACCCTAACTCACTTACTTACAATACTTTTGATGTATAAGGCCACCTTCCTTGAATAAGGCCCACTAAATAGTTAGTTAATAGTCATTCATTGTAGAAAGGGTCATGTTCATTAATAAGGCCCAAATTAGTTAGTAGGCCCTCATTATAAGTGGGTCCCCAGGTAGCTAAGATTTTCTATTGATAGCTATATATAAAGTAGAAGGTTATGTAATGTTTTGTCCATATTTATTGTTTCATTTGGAGATTTTCTCTTGGAGGTTTCCCCTTGAAGAGGCAAGTGAACATAACTCTCGATTCTTAAATATCATTAATACAAGAGATCTTTCTTATGGTTTATTTATTTTCTCTTATGTTCTTTGGTTTTGCAAGGGTATTATATTAGATTATGCGTGAACACTCTAAAATTATGGGTTTAAATATATTACACCATCAAGTTGAAACCCAAGCCTAGCTATGTGGAGAAGCCCAAGCATGGGTCATTGGAACACGCACAATTTTGAGCATATGCAACCTACATGGAGATCAATAGAGCAACGATCAGATGATCATGATCATCCCAAATTAGTTGGCTATTGTGCTAGTGTCCACGATTTTTCTTATTATAGTTGCATGAAAGTGAAATCCAAGGTCACAACCCATGAGAAGGGCACGTAGGCTAGGGCTCAAGACTAACCCAATCGTGAGGTGGAGTCAAAGAGCGAGCTACCTTTCTCTGAAGCTATTGTCGTTGGACTTAGAACTGTTTTTTTGATATTGTAGTTGAACATATCCACTATAGTATGATCATGCATGCTAAATTATATGGTCCCTAACACTTGTTAAAATATTGTAGAGAAACATAAGCCACATGGTCTAGCGCCCAAACACATTGGCCATTTGTGCGAATGGTGGGGGCATTGAATTTGAGAAAGTAATTATTTTTGTTTTCTATTGAAAATTTGTGGTCGTGTTGCCAACAAGAAACAAAAGTTTTCCGTATATCATTTATTAGTCCCTACCTTTCAAGTTGCAGGGACAAATAGTAATCCAATCTTAGATATTTCTCCAATGTTTATTGGAATGCCTTTGAGCTTCCACCTTGTCACTTGTTTCCTATGTCTGGTTGTTGGCATGCTATCCATGTGTTGCACGGCCAAGATAAAAACAACCTTATCCTTTCACCATTCTCTTATTACCTCATATTCTTTGCAACCAAATGTCCAATTCATATTCTCGACAACTAGGTCATATTCTCTGCAACCAAATATATAGGTCGTATTCTCTACAACCATACGTTTCAAGGTGGAGTTCCACCTTTATCTATGGAATTTTTCCTGCAATTTTTCATACATTAGTGAACATTAAATTGCATACATTAGTTAAGCCTGAAACATACTTTCCCACGTAATAGTTAACAATGAACTTACCACCATATATGTAGGTCGTATTATCTACAACCAAAGGTTTCAAGGTAGATTTCCATGAAGGTAAGACCCTTTATATGTGCAATTTTCCCTGTAATTTTTCTATATCACACAAAACCCACTCATAAATATAACTAGAAAAGAAAAAATAAGCCTAATGCAAAGCTTTGAAGTACCTTATAGCTTGATTTTTGGATGTCTCTCTAGTGGTCTCTATAGGCGATGAAGCTCTATGATCACTTGCAGCACCTGCAAAGTCCAGGAAACTGGTTGCATCAGGTTCAGGTTGAAGTCATGTTGAGATCAATTCCCGCTTCTGAAATTTCCCTCTCCTTTTCTATTCCCCCAACTTCTTTTGTTTGTTTCTTTTCCCTCTTCTACACTTACCCAAATTCCCCTTTTTTTATCCCTTCTATTCTCCCTTTCTAATTACTATACTTAGTCATTTTTTCAAAAGCGACGGGTTCACGGGTTGGTGGAATTGCGGGTTCTCATTTCCTATTCCCCATATCATGAGTCTAATTGACCGCTATATCATCATATACTTAACCGTTTCTACAGTCACGGGTTCCTGGGTTAACGATTTTCAAACTTTCATATCCCATATTCCCTCATATACATTTTTCTCCCAAAATATTCGAAATCTACATTTTGACCATCAGACTTCCCAAGCTCCTAAGTATCTCATCTCTCTTATATTGAGTTCGATTGACCCTGTTACAACACTTAGCCAATTTTCTACCTTTCACAACATCGGGTTCGTAGGTTCATGGGTTCTCGGGTTCACAAAATTTCCCAAATCCTAATTTCTCTCGTATGTACTCGCCACCTTCGCGCTTTTCTCAATATGCATTTAGTATGGTTGAATGCTAATAACTCATCATGCAGGTCCCGTAAAAATCGTCATTAATAAGCGAGGGGCTTAAGGTGATTTCTTATTAAACCACATTAAAGAACGATTTGCGGTAGATTATATTATATCTCTCAAGCTCTCATTTCAAATATTATCTAGATTAAAAGAACACTCGCGTCAACTTATGGCAGTAGAAGCTCGACAATAGTTCTGCAGAGATACTTTGAACATTTTTGGATGCGAGGACCAGAACTTTCAGTGGTCTAGAGCGTATTCTTAATATTCATCCCCTTCTTCTGAGAAGGAAGTAATTTGGACATCCGAAATTGCTCGTGCAGGTTATGTTCCTGAAGTTTTTGACCACAAGGAACTAGTTTATTGGTGTGCTGAGAAATATATACCAAGTCAGTGGATTATTCAACTTCAATACCATTATCTCGTCTCTCTTTCACCTCAAGTGTTTTGTAAAATTCTAAAACTCCCAGACCCAATACTCACCTTCAAAGGTGAAGATTTCAAGGACTTCTGGAAAAATCATGACAACGACCTGGACCTCTTACCTGAATTTTTGGAGAATCTTGCGTCCATCCCTGAAGATATTACCAGGTTGCAGGTCAAGTCATTCAAAAACCTCTTTCGGGAAATTGCTTGGTTATTCATCAGAGTAATCGACCAAGAAAATAACGCCAATATTTCTCATATGATTATTTATATCTTATATTTCACTATCAAGGAGCGAGCCATTTTCGATTGGGGAAAATTGATTTCCATTGAAATCTCTTCCCACTTGTCACACTAAAAAAAAGATAAGAAATTCTTTATGGCCTCTTATTTGGTATTTGCGATAGCACATTGTTGTCAATTTCCTAAATTATTTATCTGCAAGAAGGTGAATTGTGAATTTGACCCAGTGACCTTTTGGTACCAAGCGTTGTGCAGGCACAAAGTTTCTCTGTATTTTTATGAAGTTTTCAACGACTTTGTCTCGGTTTTTAAAGGATTGTCAATTGAAAAATTCTATGGTATAATTGAATATGATAAGGACGCCATAGATAACTGGCTAGTGTATTACTCCATAAAAAATCAGGACATTGAAGAAGCATTACATGGAATTTCCATTGATCTAAGAGACTTGGAGGTCGATCTGTTCAACATTAAAATCCAGCATGAAATCAACGTGGCACTAATGAAAAGTTACATCAAATAATGGTTCAATAAAGCTATCGATAAACTGACCAATGAAGGGAAAGAATCAATTGAGATGATTCATGTAGCCGTTGATGAAAACGATAAAAGGACATCAAAAATCAAATGAAAAGACATGAGAGACCATCATAGTAAGTTTATGCTAATCACATCCTTCTTTTTCTTTATCAAGTCCTTCATCCAAGTATTCCAACTCTTTCACTAGAAAGGTTTAACCGAAGACTGGTAACTCTTTTCTTCTTCTTACCAAGTCTTGTTTTTCTTCTACCGCCCACCGTCTTCCTTCTAAAAGCTTATTTCTTGTATTTATTTTCTTTATGGTCCACGGGAGCCCCAATCCCGGTTCTTTAAGAAAAACAAATTTACAATTTGAAAGAATATGTAATAGACTATATATATTTTAGAAATTTCAAGAGAGCTACTTTGGGAACAATCTTGATTGTGCTTTGTAACCCTGTTTTCATAATATAAAGTAATTGAGTTTGATCTATCATTATCTTTATTTGCATTTCCCATGTGTCCACTCTGTTAAAGTTCTTGTATGCATGCAGATCATCTTCTTTTTATTTTATGTGATAAGAAATCTTTATCTTAAACTATGATGGATGTGAGGAAATTTTTCTTATTTGCTTTAAATGTGTGAAGTGTGTGATTCCTGGTCCTTTATCTGGAACTTTCTTTAAAAATAAAAAAGAAAAAATTTCCTTTTATGTTCTCGCAATATTTATGTTTCTTTGAATTACTACGATAGACTTCTATCAAGTCCCACATTTTGAACATATAGAAATCCCAAGAAAATCTAAACATGAGTACCACCTCTACAAAAATGCAAGGGGATTTACATACTCGTGAGGTTGTCGTTTCGGTCCTAACGGATTCAAGCATCAACAAGCCACCAAACTACCTTCAATAAATATTTTTCACCCACCTCCTTTATGGAGGCCATCCCTTTCCTTTGCATAGCCCAAGTCAATTCTCTTATTCAGAATTTTTCTAATTCTATTAAGAATTTACGCCACCATTACACGATGAAGGCATGTCATTTCCAACCACCAAAATGGTACCGTTGTTTATGGGTATGGCTCTTTCAATATCCCTACCAACGCGCTATACCTATCGACCTAGAAGATACCCCATGCTATAGGGTAGGATATTGATATAAAACAAAATAATCACCTGCTCAATCAACTGTTGCTAGAAGATATGGACCGACAACATGTTATCATAGATAAAGGACCTTCCTTTCAAAGCCCAATCCTTTCAGTTATTAAATATGTAGAGTACCTTAGTAGAGGGAGCTCTTCTTTCTTGGATGAACTTTATCTAGCCAATGTGCCTAGAGAAGGATTTCTCATAACCTAAGTGAGAAGATTTCTTATATCTTAATTCATTCCCTGGTGCCGCCCCCCCCCCNCCCATGTGTAAGTATCTCCACCACTTCTATTTTCACAAAAGAAAGTAACATAGACAAAATGATATATCCTTGCTTCTTCACTGAAGGGGTTGGTTGGACAGAAATATCTTGGGTTGATGGGATCATCTTGTTGTGATTGAGGGGGAATCAAAGTCTCACTCATAGGAAGATTGGATTCACATCCCATCCATTTTTTCATGTTGCAATGAAAATACCCTCCTTTCCTTAGCTACTATCTATATTAACTCACTAGGGATAAAACAAACTAGGGCTTGGGTCGGCCTCCCTCCTGTAACAAGTCCTCGTCCTGGTTACTTACTTGGATTTCGAACGGGCTTTTCCTCCTCTAATAGTAAGAATACGTATTTGGATTTGGATCTGCTATTGGATCCTCTCGATATCCAACTGAGTAACTATCTATTGAATATGGAGATGGAACTGCATGAAGGGAAGATGGGACTATGGTGGGGAGTAGTCCAAGTCCAACTTGACCTTGAACTTGACCTGGATTTAGATCTGAAACAATGGGATCTATTGGAAATATAATGGGAAATGAAATTCCAATGACTCCTACATCTCGATTTGGACCTTTGAGTCTTAAAAGGAAAACTAGTGGGTTATGGGGGATCGTTTCTTTTTGTTTATAGATTACTGCAAACAACAAACCGTCTGTTAGAGATAATATGTAGGTGAGACACTTGTTGTATGAGAGATATGTATTATGTAATGAGTGGAATATGATTTATGATTTCGCACATGTGATTTTGTGCATGCATGCTACATGGAAGGTGATTTGATAAATGACGTCAAAAAGCTAGGGTTGTAATGAACTACGCGTAAAAAAACTATGTAGATTAATTTTTAATAAATGGACCAACTCATTCATAAAAAACTTTGACTCTTTTTTTCTCTCAAATGGTGTGACTCTATTTTGATTTCAGCTCCCTTGCATATTATTATATTGTTACTTTTTTATGTGAACTTTCATCAATGCCCACCTTCATAATAGTTTCATCTTCTTAAGATTCAAATTGATCTCAAGTTGGTGAATAAGCATTTGTCTCATTCATGTGAACTGAAATGATCTAGTAAGTAAGATATGAGGTATCTCATTGGGACTTGATGAACTCAACTCATGGCTTCTTTATTTGTTAAGGAAAATGAAATTGTTAGGATATTCTTAGTATATAGTTAGATGTAACAAGGGCTACATCACATCAAGGAGTTGAAAGATAATTTCTTTCTCGGAGAGAAGCGAAGGAATCATTGGTTTGGATCTTTCATGCCAACACCACACAATGTCTGGTCAACTACTTCATCGTGAAATGATATTTGAATTTAGGATAAATTTATGTTCCTAGTTTTGATCCCTCTCTTAAGAATGGAAGGGCGTTAGTGGTGGGCATGAGCCTGTAAATCAGTTAGTTTCATAATATGATTGTGTCTTTTATACCCTACCTCCTTTGCAACATTCAAGGATTCAACCTCGTGAGTCCCTTTCTTTGGATTCAGTTCTCATGTTGTTGCATCAATGGGTTCTTGAACATGTGATTTCCCATGCATAATTGCCAGGGAATTTTTTCCCTTTGCAGCTTCACTTGTTAATAAAGATATGTGTTGTTTCCATTGGGTGTATTTATGCTTAGCCATATGTTAGACCACACACAATTTTGAACTTTTGAGCTTTATATTTTTCACCTCTTAGGAATAAAATTTCGCCCAAAGAAAGAAGAAACTTGGAAAATGGCCTTTTAATTTTAAATCAAATTCATTGCTTGTTATTTAATAATAAAGCGCGTACAATATGTGTCGTCGATGAGTTTCCTTAATTTGATCGAACGATCCTAATGATCTCCTAAGTTTTGGAGCCGCCTGAGTTTTAAAGAGTAAGTCTCTAATGGTCACTTCACAGCTCCGTGCTTCGGATGTTCCAACAGGTCTAAATATTAGAAACCACAAAGCTCTGAAACCCAAAAGTAACAACTCACGATAAATCCTAAAGAACACGAGTCATAGGGCACATGTCTTTTAAATCTTTCATGAGCTGACATGTGGCACTTGTTTTTGAAATTTCTGTTGGATGGTTCACATGCTCTCGAGTGACACGTGGCACCTATCTTTTCTCGACATGTCATCCAGAATGACATCATCTCTACCACGTCACTCCGGGAGATGGCCCTTTGGGAGTTTAACAAAGAGTTAGTTCACAAATCACCAAAGTTTCAAAATGTCGAAGTATTGGACATTTCAAAGAGTAAAAAGGAGTTAATAAAACATTTAATAATGAAAGTTAATCGCGATTAAGAGTTAATTAATTACTTCGCAGTTTCAAATTTCAGAAAGTTTCCTTGTGTTGTATTCAAAAACCTATGAAGTTCAAACTTCCGAAATACTTAAAGTTAAACACGATTAATTAATACTTAGGGAGATTACTCATAAATTAATTACTTTGCAGTTTCGGATTTTGGGAATTTTCCCTTGTGTTATATTCAAAACCCCTGAAGTCCAAACTTCCGAAACACTTGAAGTTAATACAACATTTAAACATGATTAATTAATATTTAAAAGTGATTATTTAGATATTAACGCCTCTGCAGATTCAGAATTCGGGAGGTTCCCACCCTGTCACATCCAAGACTCCCAAACGCGAACTTTCGAAATATTGATGGCATTTATGATCGATTAAAGATAATGATTTCAAATGAGGATTGCAGATCACCAGGTAGTCAATTCCATTAAGGTTAATAAATTCCTCGTCAGTGAGGCTATACAAAGACTAACAAACTTTTTTTTATTTGAATAAAATCACTTCAATTTAAAAATCATTTTCACCATTTGCAATTAACAGTTTTATCTAGTGAAGAACTCATAGATTTCTCCTGTAAAAGGAAAGATCACTATGTTTCCTTGAGGATTATGGTGCCGTGAAAAATGGCAAAAACGCTTGATGCAGTGGGTGAGGATTCAAACCCGAATGCATATGTTCTATCAGACACTACTCTGCGAGTCACAGACACCATTAAAACTTGGACGCGAGTTTTTGAGATCCTGGAACATGAAATCATCAACTGTCCAGAAGACTCTGTCGAAGAAGAAAACGACTCTTATGCAGCTAATATTAGACATATAGCCTAGTCGGATCTGCACAAGATAGTTGCATGGCCGAGAATCATGCCTTACAATGATATGATAAGTTGGGCCTTGGAACATTTTGACGTCCAGACCAGGAGCATCATCAACCACCAGCAGGTTATCTTCAGCTCTTTCCGACTAGAACACCTACAAGTAATGTACAAACTCTCCCCTACTCCCAAATACACTTACAATGTTACATTCTTTCTAGAGTTCAAGAGAAAAGAATGTGCCCAATGTGCCAGGAGCATTCATGATATAATCAAGCACTGGTGGGGACATCTGGAGAAATTCAAAACCGACGCTCATGGTACGTACACCACAACGTCCTTAGATGATCATATGTTGTATGTAGCCATGATTCTCTGTCTCTTGTTTGGGAAGAAGATCCCTACACATTTCTCAGTGGAGTGTGTAGCCATCATGAATGAGGTAGATAGGGTTACACCTTCAATTGGGCCAAAATGTTATCGAATAATTTGGCCAAGGAAATCATTGATTAAAAAACAGCAAAATCAAAAGGGCATCCTTCCCCTTTTTACATGTTAGCATATGTTATGGATGTCATATGTTTCATGATCCATTTTCCCCTAATGAACTGGAGTTGGACCCCGACTAGTTATGAAGCTATTCATTTTTATCACTCCAAGGTATGGGAGGAGAAAGCCAAGGATTTATTTTATGAAATCTATCACAATGTCATAGTACATGTTCACATATCCATTTATGGTCACTCGCCTCCTTGGATTTCAGAGAGGATTATGAGAAACCTAGGAAAGCTCGCAGATTGGTTCATTGAGGAGAATTTCTCCTACATCATAGTTTTTGGTTGCTCGGTTCCTCCTCATGATCTCCCACAATTTTTACCCGATAGGCTAGTGTGCAGAGAAGCAACGTACTAGACAGTGGTAGGAGGTATCAGCAAGGAGTTGAAAGTAGCTCAGAAAAAGGTTTGGCTGACTTTCCCCATTCAAGTTGGCATGTTTACATTATTGGATTTTGGCCACTCCAAAGTTGAGGCTGCATCCCTGGAGGATGTCAAATTGGTTGACATCGAGTTTAATAAACACAATCCACATAAGATAGTGGAAAACCATCTGGCTCATTTTAACATGAAGTGGTACATGCATGAGAATTACCCTTATGACGAAATATTCAAGGGAGTTATATCTTATGAGGAAGTCCAAATTATATTCTTGACCCTACCCCCATAACAACAAACTGGTTTCCTCAACTTTTAGAAACACAGGAAGAACAGTCTAGCAAAGATACTATAGGGAGAGTCAATAGCCGCACCTCCTTCACAAGAAGCTAGGTCTACAGGATCTGAGCCAAGCTCCTCCACTAAACACAAAGCCGAAAAGGTCCCGAAAATCCCAGAGGTATTATTTCAGGAGATAAGAACATCACTATCAGTACTAAATGATCTAGAGGTGATAGCACAGTTCGAGGCCTTCATGACTCTAGGAAAAATTGTCTCCCATTCCACACCAACAACTCTGACTGGCACCCCGAATACAACAGGACAACAACATTCCACCAAAATTTCCTCTCCCATTGCATCATTAAACCCTCTACAAACCAGCTTCAGAAATCCTAATTCCAGACTCACTTTCATAGGTGATCTTACTCCTATCTCACCCGAAGAAATGCCTCCATCAAATTTATTTTTCAGCAAGAAATGAAGGCTATCGTGAAAATATAATCTCACCAAAAGGATGGAGTCATCACTAAAAGGAAAATAATGGTGTATGATAGGAATGACCATGATGGTCCAGAGTTTGCAAAATAAGTTGCAGGTCTGTTAGGTGATTTTCCCACTTCCAATCAATGGTTAGTGGACAATTTGACTGAACAACTGCGACAGAAGTGCCTCTTGGTAGAACACCTGCAAAATTAGATATATACTACAGAGAAAACTATCAGAAGTAGAATGAACCGAGAATTTGAGCAAATCAGGGATGGTGATCGACATAAAATTAAACAACTACAGGATAACCTTGAGTTGCTCCACCAGAGTTCACAAACCAACCAAGATCTGGTCACTCGGCGTGACGAGTTGATAGATCAGGGACAGGCCAGATTAACCCTAACAGAGGATACAATGATAGACATTTCGGTTGTTGGCCCTCGACCAAGTTTTGAGGAAACCTTGGTCAGGTTTGACCACTTTTTGGACTTCGACGCAATGATCGAGGAAGGAGCACCCAGGCGGAGATGATATCGCGGATCTCACTTGTTTTGCGGGATTTGTGGATCCAACAAGGGGTTTCTTAGGGTATTTTTAATGGGTTATGGGATGTCAGCCCATGGGTTTACCCATGATTAGGCCTTATTGTAAAAGTATAAATAAGTAAGAATGTAATGTAGAAAGAAGAGACTTAGAAAGCGAAGTATAAGTAGCTAAGTGCAAGAAGTTATGAGTGATTTGTGCAACATAATGTGTATGTAAGGCTCTTTTCTTGATATAGGAGTTGGCTTTGTGCCTTGACCTAATTTCGGGAAGGAGGATCTGGTGCTCAATGCACAGATATCCTTTCCTCTGTGAGGCTTGGCTCTGTGGCTTAGTCCACAAGATCAGGTGAATGTAAGAGATTGAAGAATAATAAAGAAGACGAAACAGTTGGTGGACGTAGCCCCACACTGGGGTGAACCACGCATATCCTGTGTCTTTGGTTGGCTTTGTGTTGTGTTGTTTATGCTATGAATATGCTCAGTGCGTTTCTTATTATGTTTATTAGATAGATCCGTTGATGCTTAGTGCTCTACTTAAAGATGAATGAATGTTAGATCTAACTCTGTGTTGTGTGATAAGTGGTTGAAGTGCTTACTCTTTGATGTTACTGCGCTGATCCATATTAGGGTTTGTTCTGCGATGTTAATAAAATCTCATGAACTAATGAATACCACCTTTTTAAGTGTGGTTAGATACTCTGCGAAGTGTTATAATTACAGATCTATGTCCCATCTTGGTTACATACACCTAAGTCCTGTAACCCCCCCTGCTTCTACCTTGAGTGTGACTTCTCCTACTACGCAGGTGTTGCCAAAAGGGTCAATATTTAGGGTTTTTTTGGTGCGTTGAACCCTGGGTCTGCCCCTATGCCAACAAATGGTTCTGTTGTTGGGACATGAAACTGTGATTGTTGGGAACTGAAGTAAAGAAAAGAGAAGATTTATGCGTAGATCTGTTGTTGTAGTGTGCAATATTCTACTTGAATTGTGAAGCTTTGTGCTAAGAAAGAAACTCAATCTGAAGAAAAGATGTAAGATCTTAAAAGAGGTAAATCTTTGTGCTTTGATAAGAGTAAGACAAGTGAAAATTTGTGTTTCGAAAGCATGAAACTAGGTATGTTTAATAGATTATGTCCTAGTCTGAAGGCTAGGGCGCAGTTGGAAGAAAGAGTTGATCTAAGTAGAGATAATAGAAATGAAGAAAGATATGTTATTCCTATGCATTGAAAGAATTTTTGGACTAATAAGTGGATGCAGGAACCTAGAAAGAATTTTTGCAGATTGCAGGGCCAACACTTTGATCCTAGTGCGAAGTAAAGAAGAGGTTGGGGGAACATATAAGAGAAAAAGAGGATTGACACTATGTTATAACTACATAAAACCGGAACATCTTGCTAAGGAATGCCCTGGTACATGTCCTATTTGTCTTTTTTGTAAAATTGTTGGTCATGAAGTTTAGGATTGTCCAAGAATGATTGTTAAAGTTGAAAAAATGAACATGAGACAAGAAAAAAAAATTCAAGAGACTAAGAACATGTTAGGAATCCATAAAGAGAATAGATCAAAGGAAGTTCAGACTACATTAGTGAAGTTTAAAGAAATGATGGATATTCATAAAGATGTCATCTTACTAGAGATCTTGAAAGTAAAATAGTGCATAAGTGCAAGAATAGAAGACTTCAACATAGACTGTGTCTTGGATGAAGAAACACAAGTGAATATTATGACATAAGACACTTGGGAAATTTTGGGAAATCCCACTATGGTACCTTCACTGGGAAGGATAGTCTTGTTTAAGGGAAAGATGATAACCCTATGTGGAAGAGTTACTAACGTACCTATTATTATCCATGGAGCATCGAATGAAGAGGAATTTGAAGTCATTAAGTTTGTTGATAACAACGCCCCGTTCCATATTTTATTAGGAAAGACTTGGCTTGAGAAAGATCAAATCAGAAGGAAAGCAGAGGAAGAAGCTACAAAAAATAAAAAGAAAGAGTTAAGGGATTTCATAGCTATAAAAATAGACCGACTAATAGAAGAACAAGAAGATAAGTCGAAGCAACATAAGGCAAGAGAATTAATTGTCGAGGTCGAAAGAATGCAAGAAGGTTTGAAGGATCTATCCATGCAAGAAAGAAGAATACCCACCCAAGAATTAATAAGAGAAGGGATATTAAATTTGAACCCTTTGAGATCACATCAGCAGTGTGAAGTCACTATGCTAGGAGAAGATAAGAATAAGAATGGAAAGAGGAATCCAGAAGCAGTTAGAGAGACTCGGATCACAGGAAAGAAGGCAAGGAAGCTCAGTAAGAAGAAAGCCAAGTTGGAAAAGCTACAGGAAGATACAGAGAACAAATGGAAGACTTCGCAGGAGGTAGGTTTGTAGGATTTGAACCTCACGGGAACAGCAGGACCACACAGAATGGGACTTCACCCTGGAGAACCTATATGACCATTGGAGGCACCCCGATCGTTAGAACAACGCTATGGAATGAATAGGAAACACATTTATGAGTGAATGGAATGTGTTTGGGACATTGATATCGTGCCATAATGGAAAAATTCGCATTGATGGAAGCATGTCTGCCCATTGGAAGAATCTGTTATGATGCTCGCTTATTTAACCCATCAGACGCTATGTCAGGACCCCTTTTTACCACCCATGAATAATTGATCCAAGAAGAGAATTGTTTGTGTATTGAGTTGTGTTATCTGACCTCGCCACCCATTTTTTTACCCTGCCTGTCTGTTCACCTACCTGACCTATCTGTTTAAAAGGAAGAATGTCAGGTGAACCTAGTGCATTAGAGAATTCTATCGAGGAGATCCTCATGAAGATAATGGTTGACATATAGTTTTTTGAAGGTGTACAAGCATCGTCGACCAGGGGAATGCAGGCTTCCCCTTCGACTGGACGTCGTTCTGTCCTTGTTAACCCCGTGACTGAGAAATGAAGTAAGCATCGCGACGATCTAGCTAATGCAAAGAAGGTCCTGTCAATCTTACCAGATTATATCCTGCCTTTGGCTGGCACAGTTAGCCGCGACAACATCCCACAATACTTCGAGTACACTCTGGTCACCGCGTACATCCCGAAAGGAATGCACGTAGTTGGGAGTCAGTTGGGATAGATCCCACTACTGAAGAACATCGACTTCAACCTTGGAGACATAAATAACTACACTATGCTCGCACCCCACTGATATTTGACAAAGACAATTGGGAAGAAGCCTCACCTAGTCTCCCATCCATGGATTAAGGAGTTGGCACAGTCCACTATACTAAATGTGATGAAGATTCCCCATTTTGGTCGTCACCAGGAGGTTAATGCTTGCGTTAAACTCCTCTTGTCGTGATACCATGGGGGATACCCGTGGCTCGACTGGTAGATTACTGTGGATCTGACATTGATCCACTTGATTACGGGATTAAGCATGCAGGGACCCGATCCTCAACAGTTTTATCCATGGAAGGCCTCAGACCGCTCCCTGGCATAGCACATCAAGGAGGCTTATGACGAAGTCGAAAAGGGAAAGTGAGGCTACAAGGTAGCCTCTATCCAAGATGTCACAGTGTGCCTCGCTTTCCAACTCATAGCTAGAAATATTGTAAGAAAGAACAACCCCACATAGGTCACCAGGTTCATGGTGGACCTCGCAGAAAAATGTGTGGAGGGAATGCAAATGAATTGGGTTAGTTACCTCATCAACGAAATTGAGAAAGACTACTGCGAAGCTCAAGATCAAGGATATGAATTCCACTTCAGCTGGTTGATTGTGTTGATTGCATTTGTTGCTTGGCAAATGCCTGAAGAAGCCACCTTCCTAGAGATCGAACAATCAGATTCGTTGGCCGCTAGGTTCTCCACCTTATGGTACACCAATGACATGTCGAAGTAATGGAAGTCCAACATTGTATTCCATGCGTATTATCAACAACTGAAGGTTTCCATCGAGTCATTCCCATGCATGAAACCACACACCCTACACCATTATAGACTTATAGCCAAGTTCCACGCAGATCCACATTTTATCTATATCATTGCACACATAGATGAGAGAAAGGAAGAGATACAATCATATTACAAGCTGATAGATGAAGACATGGAGCAGATCACGAAGGAGTGGTCGGAGGAATTTCAGACACCTGTTGCTGATGCAGAACTCTCCGACACTGACATTATAGGAAGCCCCTTGGTCACCCAGTTCGAGAATGTCGAACAGTCCAGTGGGACGAAGAAGAAGAAGAAGGAGGAGGAATTCCAGAATATAGAGACTGATGAGGAAGACATCGCCTCTGAAGAAAATGGATCTGGCTCGTTGGGAGGAGACAAAGAAAATGGACAAGGAGGAGGGGATGCAGGAGAAAAGAAAGGAGAAGGAGAATCTACACTGCAGAATGATCCCCCTACTAAAACAGTAACACCACAGAAGAGGAAGGTTTCTCCGCAGAAACCTTTAGCAAGAAAGAAGATGCACACCAGTAAGCCCTAGCTAGAGGCCACGCTCATGAAGGACGACATCATCTTGGTCCACGGAGTGATGGAGGATGATTCTGAAGATCTCTTGCAGATATATGGAGCAAAGAAAGAGGAGTTGTATGGAAGGGTCGAGAAGGAACTGAAGGAACTAAAAGAAGTCATTCAATTGATCTACGCAATACCTACTACGCCCTCCTCATCACAGAATACAAAATTGGGAGACGAACCATCCCAAATGAGAAGACTTGCATATGTGATCGAGGCTTGAATTCAAAAAATCCAAGAAGAAAAAGAGAAGGTCACAGAAGCCCTGAAGAAAGAGAACAATGAATCCTTAGAACAATTACACATAGTGCAGTACTGTGTAACCTCCTATGAAAATGAAAAAGAAGAGTTTTAAGATGGTCCAGAAGGAAAAAGTCCATCTACAGAGAGAAAAGGAGCATTTTCTCGCAGAATGGGCCGCGGTTAAGGAAGTTTCCAGTAAATCACTTTTCTTTGTGCCAACCTTGGCACAGGAAGAACATGAGTCGGTTGAGATTCAAGTGGCGAAGCTCGCTGAGACCATCCAGCAGCTTCAAACGAGAATAACAGAGTTGGAGATCCAAGCAGTAACGAACACTCTGCAGGAGGTGCGTGATCATAGGGAGGAAGCCGCTAAGAATGCAGTTACAAGAATCAGAGGGCTCACATATGAATGAAAAAAGTTGAGCGATAGAAGCACACAGACTTATGAATGCCTCGCAGAAGATCCATAGCTAAGGAAATTGGAAGCGAAGTTACAGGAGGCGCAACAGCATGCATTATTAGTACAGACACAGATGAAGCTGCTCACTGTAGTTGAAAGAATGAAGAGGTCCCAGGAGCAGTGCGCGATGAAGCAACAGATTACTACCATCCAGGGCAAGGTAATGGAAGTCGCGTAGAAACTATAACCTATGCAGGATGAAGCCTGCAATGTGTTTGAATAAATTGAAGGACAAGGCTCGCAATTGGACCAAGTGGTTGCAACAACATAATAACGCTTGGAAGGGCCTGTTATAGAGAAATTGATCAAAGATCTCATCGAGCAGGAGGCTCAGGAAAAGAAGAAAGTCAAGTCATCTTGAGTTATGCTCAAGGCCTTCGAAGCAGAGTTTACCAAACCTGAGTGAATCGGGATGAGTCACAGGTGAGTGTTGGCAGCCTGTTGGCCCTCGACCACATTTTGAGGAAACCTTGATCAGGTTTGACCGATTTTTGGACTTTGACGCAGTGATCAAGGAAGGAGTGCCCAGGCAGAGCTGAGATTGCGGATCTCACTTGTTTTGCGGTATTTGTGGACCCAACAAGGGGTTCCTTAGGGTATTTGTAATGGGTTATGGGATGTCGGCCCATGGGTTTACCCATGTTTAGGCCTTATTGTAAAAGTATAAATAAGTAAGAATGTAATGTAGAAAGGAGAGACTTAGAGAGCGAAGTCTAAGTAACTAAGTGCAAGAATTTATGAGTTCTTTGTGCAACAGAATGTGTATGTAAGGTGCTATGCTTGATAGAGGATTTGGCTTTGTGCCTTGACCTAATTTTGGGAAGGAGGATATGGTGCTCAGTGCATAGATATCCTATCCTCTGCGAGGCTTGGCTCTGTGTCTTAGTGCATAGGAGAAGGTGAATGTAAGAGATTGAAGAATAATAAAGAAGACAAAGCAGTTGGTGGATGTATACCCACACTAGGGTGAACCATGTATATCTTGCGTCTTTGGTTGACTTTGTGCTGTGTTTTTTATGCTATGAATATGCTAAGTTCTTTTCTTATTATGTTTATTAGATAGATCTATTGATGCTTAGTGATTTACTTAAAAATGAATGAATGTTAAATCTAACTCTGTGTTGTGTGCTAAGTGGTTGAAGTGCTTACTCTTTGATGTTACTGCACTGATCCATATTAGGGTTTGTTTTGCGATGTTAATAAAATCTCATGAACTAATGAATATCACCTTTTAAGTGTGGCTATAATACTCTACAAAGTGTTATAATCATAGATCTGTGTCCCAAATTGGTTACAGACACTTGAGTCCTGTAACCCCCCCTACTTCTACCTCAGGTGAGACTTCGCCTACTTCACAGGTGTTTTTGAAAGGGTCAGTAGTTAGAGTTTTGTTGGTACATTGAACCCTGGGTCTGCCCCTGTGCCAACAATGACCTTCAAAACTCAAGCATAAAAAATCAAAGAGAGGTTGGAAGTTGTCCAACAAGAACTTTATCTGAAAGTAGATTCCATCCGGAAATTCTATTAGGTAGTAGACCTTTCCCTAAAAGATATCTATTTCAAGTAAAAAGAGGCCTGCTCAGCCCGGTCTAAGTTTCAATAAGTTATCGTATTGATGCAGAAAGCTAATTCCCCTGATTTTCCTCTCCTCTCTTATTATGAACAAGTAAGAGGTGAAATGGCCCTAAAATCACGGGAAACAAATCTGGGAGATGGAAAGAAACTTGCCAGAGAGGTGAAAGAGGCTTGTCTAGAGGCATTGTCATTATTAAACAAAAAGTTGATTTGAGTTTGAAGGGAGTAATATCTCAGAGGCTCTGGGACAAATTGAGATAGACATGAACCAGCAAATCTCCAGAAAGAACAAAGAAGCTACTCAGGCAACCATCCAAGAGATGAGCCAGATTGATATTATTAAAATCAATGAATGGTTGGTTGATCAAATTTCGCGGTTCCATGCCACAGTCCAATAAGTGAACAAGATTCAGGAAAATATTCCCCAAATACAGGAGAAATTGTTCACCTTCGAAGTAAATGAGAGGATTGAACCTTCAAGGTTCATGATAGCATTGATGGATAGATGCACCCAATGCATTGAACTGGGAAAATCAAGTGTATCTGGGAGGAAATGAGAAAACATGAATAGTTTCCACCCCTTCCACCCTCTCTACCTTTCCCCTCCAACAATCACTTACCTCGTCTAACCCTACCAATCACATTCTCAACTCCACTCATCCCACCTCACCGTTGGACACTTGTTTCCCCATCATTATTTTCATGGACAGTTACTCTTCCCTGTAATCGTTATTCGTCCTTGATGAGCCAAATTTCTGCTATTCATCTAATTATCCTCCCCCCATGACCTCAACTGCAGTTCATTTCCCCACCGAACACACCCGAAGGGACAGATGGAAACGAGATCAAACGACCAAGACAGTAAGCCAAATGATTGAGGTGGCCTTAATGACTTGTGTGCCCAGCTCAAATTTCAGAGGAAAATGAGCGATTCTACCAGCAGACGAAGAGATAGAGGAAAGCACCAATGAAATTCATCAATATGTACATGTTGTTGGTTTATTCATATGTATTCTATTTTTAGTTAAATATTGTAAGAATTGCAACGGTTTTCAGTTGTGACATATTTTGTATAATGCATTGATTTAAGATCTATTCACGACTGCTTCTTTCTGAATGTAATAAATAAACTCTTTTCTAAGTATTAATACAAGTGCAGACAAAGATTCTAAGTTTCGTTCAATTTGAGTTATGTGTTCCCTATGTGTTTATATTTCTCTAAATTTATTTCTGTAATTCTTGAAGAGTGATTGATTGCAATTTATTATTACATCTACTGCGATCATATTATACCAACATTTAATTTAGTAAACAATTTTTCCTTTGTTATTACTGTGAGTAAAACAAGACATGTGATCTACGTGAATTACTGCATTTTATATCCTGTTCAAGGGTGTGTCCTCTACTTTTCTTCTACTGCAAACAAGGTGAGACTTATCTATAATTGATACCTGACTTTGTTTAACAGTTTTGCAACTCCTTCTACATCATTTGATATTATAATTGCAACTCAAATAACGAGATATAGCCTATGTAATGTCCTATTATTAATTTCATTTAAAGATTATTTCTCATAAAACTGAAGGTAGAAAAAGCACTCATTAAAACATCTTTTAAAACCTCTCATGCCTGACATTATTCTTTGACCCTTAGAATCAATCTCAGGAACAACACCATCAATGGATTGTTTTAGGAAAGAGTGTGTCAACCTAGATGGAGAGGGTAAGGGTATGAACCAGGGGTTTAGTCTCATTATCTTGGGCATAATACAACCAATCCAAGAGTGTGAGTGATTGTTATCCATTGTGTTATCACTCCAAGAAACCCTCCGTGGTTGCAGACCAGAGGTGCTTGGTAACTTAAGAAATAAATGTTTTTAGTATTTTTCAGAGATGGATCAATGGGATAACTCAATTCAACTTATAGCATTCAGACATCAAAGTGATAA
>SNQJ01S0159234.1:28119-39635 GCA_010110895.2 Picea sitchensis | reverse complement strand
ACTTTCATTGTTAAACCTCCTTTCTACCTCAAACTTGCGAAACTCCTGATGCATCCATGAGTACCTGAAATGAACCTTTCACCAAATAATATATTTTCAATGTGCTAAAAAAAATCATCTCATAAGAGACTCTTTCTCTCTTATTTATACTCTCCAAGCAACTTCTTCTAGGGGTTATCTTCTAAATACTTTATCTAGATTCCTTCTTTTAGGGATAACCCACTTATAACCATTTTTCCACTTACACCCACTTTATCCACAAATAGTAAACTCACCACTTCTAGTTGCAACTAAATTATTTTTAATTATTTTATTTTTGCAACAACTTAACCCATGATTAACTCCTAGTTTCACCCACTTAGACTAGTCAACTTCTTCTAGGAGATTCTATAATAATTTGACTTATTTGACCTTCTAGGGTCTTCTGGATAACTCATGAGCATTCTCAAAATTCATTAAGCCATATCTCCTCAACCGTGAGGATCCACGTGGCATACCACATATCACCGGAAATGGCATGATGAATATTATCCATCTAGAATAATCTCACCTAAAAATTCATTGAACTTCATTGCATTATTCATCAATCAAACTTGGGTTCCATAACCATACTACTAGGATTACTCAACCACCTAACCATTTGTACTTCGCAAAGCGTCTTCCCATGAGGGATTTCACCATAAGGGGCCAGTTTGAGAACTTAATCCAAGAGAATCTTCTCGTGAGGGATTTCACCATAAGCGCACCACTTTGGAGTTCATCCATTTGGTCCTTCCTATAATACATGACATGAAATCAATTGTACAATCCTCCTTTGATATAAACATTAACATCAATCATAACATATCACTATGACACCACCTGACATCAACCTTTTGACATCAATATTTTGTCATCAATGACAACATAATCCAAAAGTCAATAACATCAATGATACAAACACTTCATTATGATAAATTAAAACACATCACTATGATCAATGACAACACATCACTATGACACCACTTGAAATCAACCCTTTGACATCAATCCTTTGAAATCGATGACAACATATTCCTTGGCAGTCACAAGAGAATGAAGGATAGTTAATCTAGCAACAGGGGAAATTGAGTTCCCCATGACATAAATACAAGAGCAGGCCAGGGAATCAGGTCACATAGATCTAGTGTTATCACAACTACCATGGATGTATTCTAGGAGCTACATATCAGTGCAACACAAGAGCTGAACATGTGTGTCGAGAAGACATCTAGTGATCTAGTAAATATTGCAGTAGAAAATGTTTCCTTAGAGACATAGTACAGTAAAGTAAAGTGAAACAAGAGCACGATGAGGCCGTGTAGAAAGTGGAACGAATGAAACAGGAATTTGAGAAAGTATATCAAGAACTCCCAGAGGCGTAGTTCGATAAGGAGGCCCCGGTGGAAGATCGGGTCATAAATATAAGTGAATCCATTCATGGCTTACACACACATAGTTAAGTGGAAAACGGTTAAAAATCGTTGAGTTTTGGGGGACATTTTGTCCACTTTTGTAATGGGCTTAGCCCTTTTTTTTGGTTGAGTTACTTCAAACGCACCTAGGATTTATTTTTCCTAAGGTTTTTCCTTGTTTATTAGTCATTATTCAATCTCCTATATTTTAGGAAGAATATTCGTCTAGGGAGAATATTCTCTTCAGTTTGATCAGTTGAGTGCAGTCTAGATGCTACAATGGTATTGTCACCATGCAACATTGGGATCATCACCAAATAATGTGCATTGTCCTTGGTATCATCACCAGACTAGTGCATTACCCATGATTCCTTGATATCCTCTTCACTTCACTCTGTTTCAATCAGTTAACTAAAGATTGATAGACTAGTTAACTCAGTTAGGTGGTAGTTCACTCTTGTAACTTCCCGAGAGAATAGACTAGGTGGAAGTTTACTCCCGTAACTATTGGTGTGTGTCCATATCACTCTAGACCACCACTATGGCACGCTTTCTTCTCCTCTAGTGCGCATTGGTTGAGTTATACAGAGTATATCATGTGTAAATTATCCACTCATTCATTTGGCTAATGAGAATTCTTCCATTGTTTCTCTCTTGCTTGTTATTTCTCAATTTATCTCTGCAAATGTGTGTGTTATTTTATATATAGATCCATTTTTTTTAGTTTAAACTCATTTACATGGTATCAGAACTGACACACTACTAATAAAAAGACACGCTGAATTATTTTTGCAGGTACAAAAGATTATAGACAAGGGAAAAATGGAATTTTCAAAAGAATTCATCCTTACACCTTACAATTACTTTGCATGGAAGGATAATATGATAATGCATATTTGAATAAGAGGATTGTATAGGTTAACCATGAACACAGAGAGTTTCAAAAATCCAACATCATCCATAGAAAAATTCAAATATCTGAATAGAATGGATGAAGCATTCAAAACAATTTGCAGTCTCATTTCTCCCGATCTAATTTTTCACATATCTTCATGTAAAACCCCTAATGAAACATGGACCATCATGGAAGGGATATTTAGAAAATAGGATGATATGAGGGGACACATGCTCGAGGTGGAATTTCTCACATTCGATCAAAAAAGCTTCAACAATCTCCAATATTTCTTTAACAAATTTAAGGATTTATTGTCGCAACTCAAGGCTTGCAGGGTTGATAAATCTAAGGATGAGAAACAAATGGTTCTCACCATTCTCTCCAGAATTGGTCCTAAATTCTTAGTGTTCGTATCCAAATTCCATTCAATCAAATTCACCTTTGGAGCCACCTAGAAGATTCCTTCTCTTGAGGACTTTATCGAATCCATGACACAAGAGCAGACCAAGCTCATCAACATGGGAAAAATCAAAGGTCCAAAGGAGAATGCACTTATTGTGCAAGATGGAAGAAGTCATCAATATTAGAAATCTAAAGATAAATACAAAATGAAARSACATGCAAATCCAAAGAAGGAAGGGTACTCAAAACCCTTCACTGATGCCTCTAGATCCAAAGGTGKAAAGGGAAGAAAAGGGGAGAAATGCACATATTTTCATAAAGGATTCCATCCARAATATGCATGTATGCAGAAAAAACTATATCTAATGACTCAAATACTTCAGAAAAATAACCTTGGATATTKCATCCCCGAGGGTGACAAGAAGAAGAAGCCARAAGRTCAAAATCCCAAGAAAGGAAATTCTAGCCATTCCTTGATTGCCATCAACTCCTCTCCTGATGATTGGATCATAGATTTAGGAGMACAAAATTACATGGATTCCAMAAAAGTAGTCTATTCTTCATTGGATGCCTACAAAGGTCCTCCTATTCTAATGGGGGACAACTCTCCAGTCGAGATCATCGACAAAGGAAGGATTCAACTCACCAACAGAAGCTTCGAGAATGTGTTGCACGTTCCCAAACTTTCCATCAATATTATCTCCATGTATCACATGAAAAATTATGGCACCGAAAATAAATTCATATTCACACCTGATGCAGTGGACATATATGACATGCAAACYARTTCTAGGGTTTCTACCGGTGAAGTAAATCATCAATCTAGATTGTATACATTTTCTGAATTTATTGAACCAGATTCTRCTTTACTACTTACCCATGAGGATAAAAGAAGTAGGATATGGAACRAAAGTTTCATGCATTTAAATTTTAGATACATGCAACAAATTATAAAGAAARGATTGGTTGATGGTCTACCAGACATCCATTTCTCCAAAGGAATCTGTGAGGTATGTGTTCTTGGGAAACACCCTCAAGAGAAATTCGACAAAGGAAAGACTCAAAGAGATTCCTCTCCTTTAGATATGATCCATAGTGACCTCATGGGCCCTTTTCTGCATCCATCAATCAACAAATCAAGGTACATGCTCATTTTTTTTTATGATTTCTCACGCTTCACATGGATTTTATTTCTCAGGAAAAAATCAGAGGTATTTCAACACCTAAAAGATTTCAAAGCCCTGGTTGAGACACAATCAGGAAAGAAAATAAAAGTACCATGAACTAATAATGGGGGAGAGTATGTATACCATTAGATCCAGAATATTTTTCATGAGGCAAGGATTCAGTTGCATCACACAATTCCCTATACTTCATAGAAAAACGAAGTTGTTGAGCGGTAAAACAGATCTCTAAAAGAGATGGCATCTTGCATGCTACATGAAAATTCACTTCCACATAGATTATGGGCCAAATAAATTAATTGTGCAACCTACATCCAAAACAAATCTCCCTATATATTTTTCAAGGATAAGACCCGCTACGAGGCTTGGAGCGGCCTCAAACCATAAGTGACCCACTTTCACATTTTTGGTTCACGTGCATGGGCTCGAATTCCCTATGAAAAGAGGAAGGCAATTGATCCTCAAAGCACAAAGTGTATTTTTATTGGATTCCCTGATGGTGTGAAGGGATATTGATTCATTGATGTTTCCTCGGATCGGCTCATCATTGATCATAGTTTCCAATTCGAGGATAGTTTCTCGCATGTACCTCAACAACCACATGAAAACACCTTTGTTCTTCCACCTGTGAGAGATGATGAGCATGAACATGTCGACTCTTCCTCATATGAGAGTTATGATTCAGAGAATTTAGATGATCTAGATACAGAGTCAGTACATTCATATGTAGATTCAATGCCTCCAGATGTAGATGCAGAGCCGGAGCAGAGGCCCAAGTGGGCCCAAAATACTCTTCAGGATGTAGGGGATCTTATTGGTGATTCAGTTGATACTAGGAGGACTCGATCTGATTTTGAGGAGCCTCCTCTTGCACTCACTACCACTGAACCATTTCCACCCAGGCATATTTTCTTGGTTCATTCTTCAGATCCATGGTCTTATGTTGAGGCTGTTGGAAATCCCTTTTGGGAATCCTCCATGTAGGAGGAGCACAACTCTCTCCTCGAGAACTAGACTTGGGATCTGGTTCCCCTTCCTTCTTGAAGGAAAATTTTCAGGTGTATATGGGTATACATGACCAAGAGCACAACGGATGGACAAATTAGCAGATACAAAGCCAGGTTTGTTTCCAAAGGATTTCAGTAGGTGCATGGCATTGACTATGATGAGACCTTCACTCCAGTAGTGAATATGGATTCCATATGTTTGGCACTTTCCATTGCGATAACCAATGGATGGGAATTCTATTAGATGGACGTGAAGAATGCATTTTTTCATGGCGATCTCTCTAAGGAGATCTATATGGAGCATCCCCAAGGATTTATGTAGGATTCATCTTTGGTATGTCGACTAAATAAGTATTTGTATGGCCTCAAGCATGCTTTGATGGAATGGTATGCCGAGATGGAATCCTACCTGTTGTCACAGAACTATGTATGTTGTAAATTAGAACCAAATGTTTACATTCTCAGGATGATTGATTCACTTCTACTCTTAGTTCTGTATGTTGATGATTTGTTGATCATTGGTTGCTCGACTTCAGTGATTGTTGCAGTAAAGAGGATTATGCATGGTAGGTTCTTGATGAAGGATGCAAATTGTATCCTTCGATACGTATAGGGTACCATCACCTTTGGGATTCATTATGCAGCAGAATCTACATTGGACCTCATCGGGTTCATTGATTATGACTGGGTTGGCGATAACACTGATCGCAAGTCCACATATGGTTACTCACTTAGTCTTGGTTCTGGGCCTATCTATTGGTCGAGAAAGAAGTAGGCTATTATTTCTCTATTTTCAGCCAAGTAAGATTACAAAGGGGTAGTTAACATAATCATTCAAGATATGTGGCTACAACATTTTCTCATTGAGTTGGGAATTCAGTTTTATCGACTGAACGTCATATTGTGTGACAACCACAACACTTTAAGGTTCTTCAGAGATCCAATTCAGAGGCAGTGGACAAAGCACATTGAGATCCACATGCACTGCATCTGGTACTTAGTACATGAGGGGATCATTGACCTACAGTTATGTCCTTTAGCAGAATAGACTACAGACATATTCACCAATACCTTCACTAAGCAGAAGTTCCATTCTTTGTGAAGTTGTCTTGGAGTGAAGGACACAGTTTCCTAGAAACTGCCAGTTCTTCTTTTTACACACATTGTACTTTGAGGGGGAGTTTTTCCCATGAGGATTTTCCTCTTTCCTCACTTTATTTCAGTATATCTTTTGTATTTGAGTACCTAACATATCCTTGTTTCCAGGACCCATTCTTTATTTTCACCATAGTGATGTTTAGCAGGGGTGTTGGAGTTACATCACACACACCTAGGATTTCTTTTTCCTACGATTTTTCCTTGTTTACTAGTCATTATTCAGTCTCCTATATTTTAGGAAGAATTTCCCTCTAGGGAGAATATTCTCTTCATTTTTCACTTCAGTTTGATCAGTTGAGTGAAGTCTAGGTGCTAGATTGGTATTGTCACCATGCAACATTAGGATCATCACCAACTAATGCACATTTTCCTTGATATCATCACCATACTAGTGCATTACCCGTGATTCCCTCATCTCCTCCTCACTTCACTCTATTTCATTCAGTTAATTGAAGACTAATAGACTAGTTAACTCATCTAGGTGGCAGTTCACTCCTGTAACTACCCAGAGAGACTAGACTAGGTGGTAGTTTACTCCTATAACTAGTGATGTGTGTCAAGATCACTCTATACCACCACTATGGTGCATTGGATTCTCCTCCAGTGTGCATTGGTTGAGTTATACAGAGTATATCATGTGTAAATTATCCATTCATGCATTTGGTTAATGAGGATTCTTCGATTCTTTCTCTCTTTATTCTTCTTTCTCAATTTGTCTCTAAAAATGTGTGTGTTATTTTCTAGCTAGATTTATTATGTGTTGGTTCAACACATTTACATTTTATGTATAAATATGTAAAAGGTTTTTGGGGAAAAGGGGGGTGTTGTTCGACATATGAGAAGTTCTTAGTTCTTTTTGGGTAAGGGAGTCGAGTGAAGGGAGAAGTTTGAGGTATGACTGAGGAGTGAACTTGCACTATAGTAGAATGACTATGTAGGTTTGGGTGATGTTACTGTTGCATTTTTTGTAGTGCGGTGCGTAGATGTCAGAAAACTATTAATAAATAATATAAGAAGCTAGTTGTTGTGGATGTAGCCCATGTTGGGTGAACCATGTAAATTTGTGTGTTGTGGTGTGTTGTATTTTAAACTTATGATGTTTTATGATATATTTTGAATGTATGCCTCACATATGATGTTATAATTTCACGCATATACTATGTTTAATGATAAAGTAACTATTAAGTTATGAGAACTACACACATGAGTAAATAATAGGAAGGACATGAAGAATTCCTCACTTCCCCTCATCAGTGTGTTGGAAAATTAGTTTTCATTGATTTCAACCATGGAAAAATGTATGCAGAAGAAAACGTAGGAGGAAAGAAAATCTCAGGATAAATATCATGGAAGAGATCACACAAAAGCCAAAGGGATCAAGGAGGAATCTTGTCTCTGGATGTATTTTTCAGGACAATCCAAGACCGTTACATTTAGGTGGAACCAGAGGCTAGTAGAAATTAAGTCCCAACCCTCAGATCAGGAGTGATAATCCTCAACCATAGATCAAATCCAATCATACTTCAGAACTTCTCCACTTCGACGATCATTGTAGGCAAGTATTTGGCTATACCAGTTGTAGGAATCAACAGTAAGAATGAAGAATAATATTGATCATTGGATCAAAATAAGAGCACGATCAGACGATAAGAATGAACAAACAACGTTGATTTTTGGATCAAAATGAAATCATAATCAGACGGATTGAATCTCTTTCTATGAGTCCATTGAGAAACCAAAAAATGGCTAAGTATCACATTCTATCTATATCACTTAGAAATTTCTAAGTATGGTTCATTATGGAGGTAACGAAAGTTGGACGTGCACTTTGATGACATCCGAGAAGAAATATGAGTCTGTGAGTCTGAGATTCCGTGAACCAGAGAAAAATCACTTGAATTTTTTTCTATATATAGGTTCATCTTTGAGGCTACAGAAGTTGGGGGTGCATTTTGATGACACCGTAGATAACATGTGAGTCCACAAGTATGAGAGTCCACAAACCTATCACATAAAATAATTCTAAGTATATTTTCATCTTGGAGGCTGCGGAAGTTGGGTGTGCATTATGATGACACCCGAGAAGACATGTAATTCTGCAAGTCCGAGAGTCCGCAAACCCATCACATAAAATAATTATAAGTAAATTCCATGTTTGAAATGAATGAAAATCGTCCACTCAATGTCTGATTAAATCCAAAACATAGATCTGTCTAAAGTGCCTAGATAAACCAGGATCATCCACTCAACACTTGATCATATATGAACTGTCGATCTAATTAACATCGGATAAGTGCCTGTTGAAATTGTGTTTGGTCACAGGTTCTAGTCACATAGAAGAAAGGGGTTCACAACTAGATACTTCAAGCCAAATATCAAACAAAGAACCTTTTGTAATAAAGACTTAACCTGAGGTCACATAAAGGAAAAATAAAGTTCCTAAGGCTTAAATCTATTTTATGTAGGAAACCTGAAAAGAACACCATTATTGTAATCGATAGAGGCTAAGAATCTTGTTTCCCATTATGGCCACAAAGATAAAGAAGCTTGCCTACCATTACCATTTGAGAATATGATTCTTAGTTTCCTATTAAAACATAATGAAGAAATACCAAATTCATCTGATTACTTAAAATTAAATAAAGGAAGAAATTATTTTTTGTTAATGAAAGGATAAAATGGTTCATTGTAAAAAGATGAAATGGTTCAAATTCACACCAGTTGGAAGAATATATAAATGAGAAACAATGCTAAGAAGAAAGTGTCTCTTTGGTCTAAATCAGAAGATCAAAAGAAAGTGTAGATTCCAAGGAAGGAAAACGAAGATACTTATGAAGTGAGGGTGGAAGGGAGGACCAAGGAAGGAATAGTATCATTTTCTAATTAAAGTGTAAAAACAGGGAGTTGGTGCTTCCTAGGGTTGGTGCCCTAAAACAAGGGATTTGGTGCTTCCTAGGGATGTAGCCCTAAAACTAGGGAGTTGGTGATTCCTAGGGTTGTTTCCCTAAATCAAGGGATTTGGTTCTTCCTAGGGTTGGTTCCATGAACAAGGGGATTGTTTCCTCATAGAGTTGGTGCTCTAAATCAATCTTCATATAAAACTTGTAATTTGTAATTTAAGATTATATTTATTGATATTATTTACTGAAGTTTCTTGATGGTCAATAAAGTTAATAAATAATTATTTAAATATTGTGTAAAGTTATTAATATTGATTCACCCCCCTCTCAATATTAAACCATATTCCAACAATTGGTATCAGAGCGGGTTCCTTCATCACAGTCTAATAACTGGAAGGTAGATTCTACATAATCCTATGGATCAACAAGAAGGAATGTCTTCCACCAGAGTACCTTTGTTGGCCCTTGACCAAGTTTTGGGAGATACTTGGTCATGCTTGACCATTTTTGGGACTTCGACAGCCTGTCGAAGATGGAGCGCAAGACAAAGCTGAGATTGAAATCTCGGCCCACTTTTGGGTCCCTTTTGTTTTTTTTGGAATATGTAATGGGAAGGGGATGTCGACCCATGGGTTTACCCACTCTTAGGCCCACTTTTGTAATGTATAAATATATATCTAGGCATCTATCGAAATATATAGGGATGTATGTGATGTAAGCTAAGTGCTAATATATTTTATAAGTGATTTGTGCATGACTGTAAGAGGCTTACAGAGCTAAGTGCAAGTCAGGAGTTGTGGAAGGATTTGTGTTGTAGCACAAGGAAGAAGGATCTAGCGAGATGCGCAGATCTTCTATCCTATGTGAAGAAGGGTTTTGGTGGCTCTATGTTGTAACCGATTGAAGATGTGATAAATAAGAAGAGTTGGTGGACGTATCCCCAGGGTGGGGGTGAACCACGTAAATATGTGTGTTATGCTTTGTGCTTCAACTTTATGTGTTTAACCCTTCTATTGCTAAGTGATTTGATATATTTAGATATATTTACTTATGCTTTGTTCTTCTTAGAGGTGTGTGAATGTTAGATCTGACATGCATGAAGATGAAGATGCTTAGTGTTGATCTACCGGATCTTATCTATTTTACTATTGCTAAGTGATGAAATACCTTAGATCTAAGTGGATGTTGTGATTCTCTGTGCTATTTGTGAAGTATAATAAGGGTTGAATATTGACTAATGATCTATGCTAAGAACTTTGTAAGTGATATAATCACAGATCTGTGTCCCAGCTAAGGCTGCAGACACTTGAGTCCTGCAACCACCCCTACCTCTACCTCAAGTGAGACTTCATCTTCTTCGCAGGTGTTTCTGAAAGGGTTGGTAGTTAGGGATTTTTTTGTGCACTCTTTAGCATTGAACCCTAGGTCTACCCCTATGCCAACAAATGGTTCTGTTGCCGGGACCTGAAACTATGATTGTTGGGAACTAATAAAGAAGAGTCTTGTGAAAAATAAATCTTTGTGTGTAGATTTGTGCCCTAGAGCGCAATACCCTACTCAGTTTATAAGCTCTGTGCTAAGAAAATAAGTATGATCTGAAGAAAGAAGATCAAATCTATAGAGAAGAAGTAGGATCTGAAAGCTTTGTGCTCCAAGGAAGGTAAAAGCGAGAAGTTATGATTGAAAGAGGTAAGATTTATAAACTTTGTGCTATGTTAAAGGTAAGAATAGTTAAAGAAGTCTTAGATCTGAAAGATTTGTGCTCTATAAAAGTAAGATAGGTGGAAATTTGTGTTTCTAGAGTATGGATCTAGGTATATCTAATAGGCTTTGTCCTAGTTTGAAATCTAGGCTATTAATAGATGAAACAAGGTTTGATATGAATAGATCTGATAAGAATAATGAAAGATATGTTATACCTATGCATAGAAAGAATGTTTGGACTAACAAATGGATGCAGGATCCTAGAAAGAATGTGTTGTAGGTTAACTCCTATGATCCTATTTCATCGTATAAATGGATCTGGGGACCATTTAAAAGAAAGAGAGGATTGACCTCTGTTACAGTTGCAGAAGACTAGGATGTATTGCTAAGGAATGCCCCGGAAGAAGACCTAGTTGTCTTTGTTGTAAGACTATGGACCATGAAGTGTTGGATTACCCTAGAATGATCACTAAGCTTGAAGGAATGAATCTGAAAAAAAAAAACCGAAGGCAGATCCAGAAAAAGAATAAACCCAACAAGAATTAGGGAAAGTATTGATACAAATGAAGGATACCCTGAATGACCACCGACATGTCATATTATCAGATATTTTCAAAGAAAAAGAATGCATTGAAGCAAGAATAGGGGACTTCGACATTGACTGTGTTCTTGATGAAGAGACAAAAGTGAATATTATGCCAGAAATAACTTGGGAAGCTATAGGGAAGCCTACTATGATCCCTTCATTAGGAGGAATGGGATTATTCAGAGGGAAGTTGGTAAGTTTATGTGGGAGGCTTGCTCAGATATCTACGACTGTCAATGGAACTTCA